>CM053028.1:106192853-106496105 GCA_028564925.1 Lithobates sylvaticus | reverse complement strand
CTCTCTAGGCCCATGGGAGATCCCTGGAGTGGAGTGGGGGGGAGGCTTCCGAATGTTCTGCCCAGCAGGGATGCTGTGGAGGCCGGGGAGATCCCCTGGGGGATGCAGGTACTCACGGGGGTCGTCAGGAGGCTGTTGTGTTGCTGCAAGTGCTGCTGGAGGGCTGGTGGATCTGCAATGGAGTCCGGATCCTCCATGCTGCCTCGTGTTGCGGCCGCCATCTTGGCTGGGGCCGAGGTCGCCTGGCTGTAGGTAAGTTGCCGGCTAACTTCGCTTTTATGCGTCCCCTCGGGCATATCGGTGGGTGCCTGGCACCCTCAGGAGGCTGTGGGCTGAAGACCGGACGGGTCTTGCTCGAACTGAGCGCTTAGGGGGCTGAATGAGGCCGGAGCGGTGCGGAGCTCCCGTTCAGAGCGTCTTCCCGGAAGTCCCGCGCATGCGCACTCCCTAAAATGAGTTTCTTGTAGGAAAACTAGGTAGGGATTCGTTTGTCTAAGTTCCTTCAATAGTTTGGATCTTTTTTCGGGTATATTGAGTCCGTTAGTGTTGTGTGATATCAGAGTGGGGGACTTACCCAGGAATGAGTATGCCATTTTGTGAGGAGGAGGTTTTGAGGTTAGAAAAAGAAGAGAGAAGAAAGAGAAAAAAAAAAAGGGGAAAGGGGGGGAAAAAAATAGGGGGGGGAGGGGGAGAGGGTGGGAGAAGAGGTACTGTGTCGTGTACCTTAAGATAAGGTAGGGGGAGAACGGGCTAAGGGTGGGTAAGGATGGATGAGGGAATGGGAGGGAGCGATAGTGTTAAAAAGATGTATTGGTATTGAGTCTCGGTTCAATTATGCGTCAGGTTGACGCTGGACCAAGTACAGCGTTAATAAAACGCCTACTGTGACTCTGTGGGGTTGGTGGGAGGCACGCCCGTGGTCGCGGGTGGAATAGATGTGTACCTAATTGGTCGTCCGGGAACCTAATGATCCAGGAGGCCCAAATAGTAGTTTCTGTGAAAAGGTATTTCTTTAGGCTTCTATGAGCACAGTATATCCCCAGCCCTCTAAATATAGACGGGTGGGGGTACACATGTAAAAAGTAAGGGAAGAGGTGTCATGTGTAATATTTGTTGTTAAACCTGGATTTAAGGAGAAGGGATAAAGCAGCCGCTCCATCTTAAGTTTACAAACAATATAACTTGGGGTATTGTAAATCTACCATAAACATTTAACAAACATAGGGGTGTTATGTCGGGCATCTCAACGGAAGGCCCGCCACCCACCTGACCCTCCAGTGAGACACCCGGCACCCAACCTCAGAAGTCTTCCCAGTAAAGATTGGAAGTACAGTTACAGTTCTGTGTAAATTAGTAAATGACTTAGCAAACACAGTATATTCAATAAGCACTTATGTGAAAACAGCGAATCTGTGCAGTAGCCACTCTGGAACAAAGGTGATCATGGGTTAATGAGAGTTCAACTAGATGTATTTTCTGAATGCGGTTGCCCGGCGATACTTCTATTGGGCTTCTATCTTTTGCTTACATCCTGGCCAGTGCGGTGATGTCTAATGCAAGAGTGTACCACAGGGAAGTTTAGGATGTAGAGGAGCTCGCATGCTAATTGTAATCAAGTTTTTTAATGAGGAGTTCTCCTCCCTGGTCTGATATTGTTTCCAATGGTAGAGGAATAAGAGGAAACAATCCACAAGTTACGTGTTGTCTGTGTGGAGTCATTATGCTCATACTCGTACTGGACGCATTGTGTCGCGTACCTTTCTGGGTTTGACCTCAGCATATTTGTGGTCATTGATCGCCTGAGGTGGGTTTACGGCAGTGTATAATTCAGGGTATTACTAACCTGAGTGTCCAAGTCCAGAACTTCCTGATTCAGCCAGCGGGAGCGGCATTAAGATGTTGAATAGCAAAGTTAGGTTAGCTGTTACAGTCTATAATGCAGAACGGAGAGAAAAATAAGTTACGTATCGGAATTAATACAAACTTGTTGGTTCATAGATAAGGTTAGTGCATGAACAATCCGGTAGTGAGCCTCCGGTCAAGATCATCAAATTGGGTATCTGTGAAATCGTGGGAAGATCAGAAAGGGTGACAGGGTCCCCGGCAGATGTGAGTATGGATAAGACTGCAGTCCATGTTGTCTCCGTGTCTATTATCCTGTTCTGCCTGCCCTCTAGCGGTTTAGTGCGTAAATGGCGTAAAGGTGGAGGTGATTGTGCCGCTAGTCAAATAACCCATGAGTTTGTTCGCTACCATGTGTGAATTGAGAGGCCTATGACTCGTGGGAGATGTCTAACCTGGTTACCGGAGCTTTAGATCTATCTCGTGTCGGCCGACTTGTAGGGTAGTGCAGAACTCCGCTTAGGTTAGTTGTCTCGGTCTATGTAACAAAGAAGAACAAAGAAAAAAGTGCATAAAAATCAGAAAAAGCAGAGGTAAAATAAAGATTTGCAGAATGCACCGCAGTGGGTTAATGCTTGACCTTGCACGGGCATGTTTCAAAGAAATGCTGGCCGGTGGCTGGTACCCCTCCGGGGATATCAGAACGAGAATCTGGGGGTGTGTGGGATGTTCAAAGCAGCAGGTGTATTCCCAGCTAATGGACAGAGTGGGTAAAGCTGTGAGTTGAGTCAAATCTTCTTATACTTTCCTTATGTGAAGCTTGCTTGCCATCTAGTGGCTGGATATATACATTGCGTTTGCTCATGAATAGTTCTGCTTATTCTCAGAAGGCCAGTAAGACATCCTGAAATCATGGACAGGTTGGGAGAGTCAGGACAGAAGGAGGTAGGTAATGACCCATAGAGAAGTGTGCACCTCCATCATACATATCCTTGAGGGGGGCTGTTAGGAACACAAGAAATATATGAACGGCAAAGCGGAACAATAAAAATTAGAATGTAAAGGACAAGGTTGGATGATGTCTGGTTCACTGGATGGGTTACATTCTAGGACCTTTGCCGAAGGGTGAGTTATGATTGTGCCTGCTAGGGTTCCCTTTGATCTTTCCTGAGTGATAGGGAGATTTAGCAGGGGACGGTCCCGTCGGTGGCATGTTGTTGACGTATGGAGGTAGCCTGTAGTCTGCATACCAGTCAGGTAGTTCTACCGGGGCTATCTGTAAGTTTTCACAAAACTTGAGGAGTTCCTCTGGTACCCTCAGCATGAACTGTTTGCCGTTATATGAGGCTTGCAGGGCAAAGGGAAACTTCCATCTGTACGGAATTCTCTTTTCTTTCAAAACCTCAAGGAGTGGTCTAAGGGCCCTTCTGTTCCTCAGTGTGATCGGGGATATGTCTTGGTATAACTGGACATTTACACCATTAAATGTTACTTGCTCATTCAATCTTGCTTTCTGGAGTATCTCCTCTTTCAGAGGGAAATTGGGCAGGCAGCAGATGATATCCCTAGGTGGATTGTCGTCAGGCGCTCTTGGTTTGAGCGCTCTATGCGCACGGTCATATTCGATGGGAGAATCTGCGGGCCTTTCTAGTAGGCCGTTAAAAATGGAGGACAGGGCCGGCTTGATTTGTTCTGGGGCCACAGACTCGGGGACACCTCTCACTCTAATATTGTGCCTCCTTCCTCTATTGTCGAGGTCTTCGATTTGTCTATTCATCTCCAGCATCTGTTGGGAGTGAGTGTCAGTAATGTCGTCCAGTCTTACCAGGGCCCTGTCTCTCCTTTTCCCTGCTCTCTCCGACACTGCCAACTGCTCTGTGAGTCTAAGGAGCTCAGTCTTTATGTCTGTAATGGCTGCAGAAAAAGAATTCTTAATATCTGCTGCTATCTCCGTCATGGTAGAGTAAGTCAGAGGAGCGTCGTTAGCTGCGTTACCTCTTGATGAGTCCTCTGAAGCAGGGAGGGATATCTCATCGTCGTCTCTGTCTTCTCTCCCGCTCGCTCCGTATGCAGGCGCCATCTTGGGACTCGCGTGGTCGCCGCTATAGCGCTATTTGCTAAGGCTTGCTGCCGAGATTTTTCCTTTTGGGGTCCCAGCGGATCTGAGGGAGCGATTGTGGATCCCCTTCTTGTTATATGTGGGCATATTCGCCTCTCTCGGTAGCCGTTTTTTAGCTCTGGGCCCCCTGTCTCATCGGAGCTCTCCTAGTCAGCGTCCATGCACGTTGCGCGCCAAGCCACGCCCCCATATTTTACTATATTGACTTATAATAATAAATAATATAATAAAGGCAGCATGACTGTAGCACGATTTCTGCAGCTGAACTACAACATTGTGATCTTGTTTCTGATATACTGTAATACATGTGTGTTACAAGGATCCTTCCTGTCTCAGATTCTGTTGAGCTAATGGCTAGTTTCTGATTAGATGAATCTTGACTAGTGCAGAATATAAAATATATTATCCAAACTGTGCTTTATTTTATATTTTTTTTTTTCCTTTTTCTTCTTAATAAAAACCAGTGGTGCTTGTAAGATGTCTGTCACAACACTTTCACATTTATCTTAATGATTATAGTCACTGGTAATAGCAGTATTATTTTTCTCTGGTCTTGATGCTCAGTGGACTCAGCAGTCGGTTGTCAAGCACGTCTGGAATCCATGGCAGCACCAGTTTTAATTGGGTATAAAGAAACATTTAATTGATGAGGTCAAATATCCTGAAGATTTCTATTGCAATAAATATTTGACCTAAATGATTCATCTAATGGCTTGTCCAAATTAGCCCACGTGCATTATGCCATACATAACATATGTGAGGGTTGTGTTATGAAGCATGGCACAATGTGTTGTTACAACACATCATGCTGTTTGCATTCTTTTTTCTTAACTTTATTAAAAGTGACAAAAACACCCACTTTATTCAACATTTCGAATTCCAGTGCTTTGCAGCATACTGCAGTGTGTTGACATGCAGTGAAATGCATTGATGATATGCATAGTTGCCAACAGTTCAAAAAATGTATAGGGACACTTTTTTGTCGGTAGGTGGGGTCTTATTATAATTAGGGCATGGGTCATTTGTTTTTAGGCATGGTGTAGTGAGGAAAGGAAAATGGGCGTGGTTTAAACAAAATGATTGGTGTGGCTTAAACATGGTGTGGTTCGAGTCTGAGATGAACGAGGGATGGAGGGAGAAAGAAAGAAATAAGTAGGGAAGGAGAGAGAAGGAAGGAAAGAAAGAGGGATGGAGGGACAGCAGGCCCAGATCTTACACCACAATAGCAATATGTGTATTACATAAAGTTTAACAATCAGCAGACAAAGATACTCCAAACACCTGGTGTTGACGCTTCAATCATCCCGCACCATTGTTATCAGGATGATTGAAGCGCATTATTTATCATAGCTATGAGTAAGCACTTTGTTTAGTGTGAAGCGCCTCAGTTTGTTCCTGTATTGCTTTGCTGTGGTTTGTACTGTGTGATCCCGATGTTTCAATAAAGGCACAAGAAATTTCATTTGGAGTGCGGCTGTCCAGAATTTTCTACTCACCTTGATTTGCTATATGCATTATCCAGCACCTGGGCTCTTCATTTCCTCGAGGAAAAACCTTTTGTTTCAGTGGACATACCTGGAGCGGTGGTAACCCCATCTCACTACACCACTGTGCTGCTCCTTACATCGGACAATTTTGACACATTTTTGGGACCATTGTAATTTTTACAGCGATCAGTGCTATAAAATTGACACTGGCAGTGAAGGGGTTAAACACTAGCAGGCTAGGGAGGGGGTAAGTGTGTCCTGGGGAGTGTTTCTAACTGTTAGGGGGATGAGCTACGAATGACACTTCACTGATCATTGCTCACGATCACAGGGAGCTATGATCAGTGACAGTGTCACTAGGCAGAACAGGGAGATGCTTGTTTACATTAGCATCTCCCGATTCTTCAGCTCCGTGAGACGATTGCGGGTATCCCCGCAGAGATCGTGTCCACAGGACCCGCGATCCGACTCATGGAGCTCCCGGAAGGGTCGCGCGCACGCCGCTGGAGGCGCGCACGCCGCTGGAGGCGCGCATGTGACCACGCGGCGGCAAATTCAAAGGGACGTACCTGTACGCCCATTTGCCCAGCCGTGCCATTCTGCCGACGTATATGTACATGCATCGGTCAGCAAGTGGTTAAAAATGAACGTAATGCCGCGCTTCCTTTACGTAGAATCAGTTTCATCTCACTGCAACCAATATTTTGGATTTTATTAAAGATTACACATGTGGCAAACATTTTTCAGAGAGTATGGGATGGCTAGTTTTGCAGCTGACAGGACTGGTCAAGTGAGAGTTGTCCACGCTTATCTGCACACAAGCCTGTCAGATACTTGTTGGCAGTTAGGTGCTAATTTAGGTCTGCAAGCCTGCTCTGTCATTTTGAATTCTAATTTAATAACATTCATCTAGCTAATTAACCACTTAACCTCTAGAAGATTTCCCCCTTATGACCAGGCCATTTCTTGCAATACAGCAATGCGTTGCGGTCATGCACGCAGCACCCAAATAAAATGTATGTCCCCTTTTGTCCCCACAAATAGAGCTTTCTTTTGGTGGTATTTGATCACCACTCTTTTTTTTTTTTTGCTCTATGAATGAGAAAAAATCAATAATTCAAAAAAAAATAAAAAAAAAATAAAAAATAATATATATATATATATATATATATATATATATATATATATATATATATATATATATATATATATATATATATATATATATATATATATATATATATATACATATATTATATATATATATATATATATATATATATATATATATAAATATATAATATATGTATATATATATACATTTTTTTCTGCTATAAATCCTAGCCAACAAAAAAAAAAATGAAAAAAATAAAATTCCTTCATAAATTGTATGTGTGTTCTGCTACATATTTTTGGTAAAAAAAATCCCAATAAGCGTATATTGATTGGTTTGTGCAAAAGTTATAGCGTCTCCAAACTATGGTATTGTAGCGCACCCCCTTAATGGCTCACAGATGAAATGGGATCCCCCACCCTGCACAGCCAGGCACACCAAATTTTCATAGGTACTTAAGAGTCAGAGAACAGTCCGTGACTTTGTTTTTGTTATTTATTGAGGATAATAACTTGGATAGGGAAGGAACGTTATAGGATGCCCACTTGCCTTCAACAACTTAAGGGACAACTTCCTATATACAGTCTCTATATACAACTCCACTTCTTCCTCTAGCACACACTTGCTTGCAGAACCCAGCTAGATCACTGTATGAAGATCTGACAGTCACTCAGTCAGATTAAAGGCAATAGCCCATTACAGGCAGGAATCCAAGGCCCCTTTGTTTGTGTAGCAAAGTATTACAGTGTCCAGCTTGTACTAATCCTTCTGTGGCTACTGATCCCAGCACCATCTTTAAGGCACTGACAACCCCCCTGGCTGTAGCTGCCTCTTTACTAGCCCTCCAGGCTAACTTCCCCACCACAGTCCTCCAGACTGACACTCACCAGCCCACCTGGCTGACTCTTAGGTTATCTTCCAGTAGTGCTGACCTGCACCTGCTGTGCTCTCTCTCCTTGCTCCTGTGCCTCCAGTAAGGGCTTCCTCCGTGTTTTGGCAGGATCCTTCCAGCACCTGAGCCCCGGCCCAAGGTCACCCTCCCAGACTAGGGGGCACCCTTGAAGGCCACTGACAGCCTCCTCAACACTCCATCTCCATCTTCCACCCGACTGCTCCTGCTGGCATGACTGGTGCCTATTTATGAGGTAGCCTGCCCGCTGACCACGATATATCATGGCTGCTGAGCCCTGACACTGGGGTCAGAGTACATGCCTCCATCAGCAGCAGCCCTGCTCTCTGTGCTCTCTGTGTCTGTGTCTCCTCTGTCCTCCTTCACCTCCCCTCCCTGCCTGTCAGCTCCTGCTCTAAAAATAACCTTTTTTTCTTCTATAGTTCCCTCTGGTATCTAACACTAAGCTCCGCAGTGGATGTCATTTATAAAAATAGTCTGTATAATAGCTTACTTCAGAGCACCATTTGGTGCTCACGTGACTGCCCGCCGGTCTCTTCCTCTCCTCGTCTCAGCTGACGTCAGTGGGGGATTCCCAGCACCTCCCCCTGCAGTTATCAGATCAGGAGAGGAGACAGCGGAGAGTTAGCTGAGCACCAAACGGCGTTCTGAAGTAAGCTAATTTACAGCAAATATTTATAAATTACATGAACTGGGGAGCTTAGTGTTATGTATCAGAGGGAACTATAGAAGAAAAAAAATGATCTTAACAAACACTTCAGGAGCTCCTCGCCTCCTCCTCGCCTCCACTAATTCATCCCAAAGGTGTTATATCGGGTGAGGTCAGGACTCTGTGCATACCAGTCAAGTTCCTCCACCCCAAAACTCGCTCATCCATGTCTTTATGGATCTTGCTTTGTGCACTGGTGCGCAGTCATGTTGGAAAAGGAAGTGGGCATCCCCAAACTGTTCCCACAATGTTGGGAGCGTGAAATTGTCCAAAATGTCTCTGGTATGCCGAAGCCTCAAGAGTTCCCTTCACTGGAACTACGGGGCCAAGCCCAACCCCCAAAAAAACAACCCCACACTATAATATCCCCTCCACCAAAAGATTTGGACCATTTCACAAAGCAAGGTTCATAAAGACAGGTGGTGGATGTGGAGTGAGTTTGGAGTGGAGGAACTTGACTGGCCTGCACAGAGTCCTGACCTCAACCTGATAGAATACCTTTGGGATGAATTATAGCAGAGATTACAAGCCAGGCCTTCTCATCCAACATCAACGCCTGACCCCACAAATGCACTTCTGGAAGAATGGTCAAACATTCCCATAGACACACTCCTAAACCTTGTGGACAGCCTTCTCACAAGACTTGAAGCTGTTATAGCTGCAAAGGTCAGGCCAACTCAATATTGTACCCTACGGACTAAGACTGGGATGCCAATAAAGTACATGTGCGTGTAAAGGCAGGTGTCCCTGCATACGCTGACCTTACAATTCTAGGGATATCATCCATGGTTAACTCTAAACTTATGAAGCTAAAGTCTTTCAAAGTATTGCCTATGGACAATTTGGGGTACTGTTGTTTTCGTCATTTCACGAGTATGTGCAATTCTGAAGCCCAACATATTTTGTATACATTTACTCAATGCAACCTCATCTTTTATATTTTAGTAAAAAAATGGGTAATATATTGTGTTTGTGTGTGCTAAGTTAATTTGAGAGTATTTTGTACTAAAAATATAGATTTGATAAACAGTAGAACAATTTTCGTGTGCAACAGTTATATTTCTACATGGAAATACATAATGTTTTGGTGGTTTTAACTAATCTTCAGGCCTAAAATGTGCATTTTAACTTGTGTGCAAAAAAGTTAGGCCCCAGTAGAAAGAGGATTAAACTTCACCAAGATAATGCAAATTTGAGTTTAAATTAATACTTTTCTTTGCACAATACAGGTGATCTATCATGATTCTGCTAATTAGTTCTTCAGTTCTTTTCTCTCCTGAATTTAATTTCACACAAGTTTGCATTTCCATTTATAATACTGTTATAATGATTTAGTCATTGAAATCTACATAAAGCGTCTTCAGATCTGTCATTGTTTGCAAAGCAGAATGAGAGGCAAAATTAGTAGATCAATATTCACTCCCTGTGGTTTTCGTTTTCAAATCTCATGGTGGAGAATGAGATACTGTACTTATCATGTACATTCATTATGAATGGGAAGTGCTAAATCCATCACAAAAATGTGCCTTTGCACACTTGACATTTAGCCTTTATTTACTACCATCTCACATCCATCTGCTCTTTCAATAATTTAGCAAATGTTAAAAGTTTAAGATGGTTTTACTATGAGAATGATCTTATTATTCAGCAGTAAGTAATTGTAACAATTTGTTTTAATGTGCAAAAGAATTCCTAAATCTAAACAGGTGATGATGGTTTGAGAGCCATTGTGTTATCAGCAACTTATATTACTTTGGAAGATACCATGACCTAGTTACATACATGTGAAAACAGGGTGAACAAAATATCTGCGCTAACTGCAAAGAAAAAAAGGGGGTGAAATAGCAGCCAGCACAGTCTTTTGATTAGCAAACTAATAAAATATAAAGTCCAAAGTGTAGCGCTATAAAAATGATTTAAAGAGAATGATGATCAAAATGTGAAAGTCCGTCAATCAAATGAACACCAGCATACCAACTGTTGTTTTTATACATGCCCTGATGTCTTCACATTGCTGTAAGTAGACTACATACAATAAATCTTGAGTTTACCTTTACGGACTTCACTATTGTGGTTGTTTCCTTCCTTTACCCCGATGGACTTTTATATTCTGCGATTTATTAATCGCTACCCACCATTTCTTTTTTTTTAGTTTTTATTGGCTATTTATGTCTATGACCAGCACAGTCTGTTGATTAGTAAACTAATAAAATATAAAGTATATTGGTCTGGCTCTGTGAATCCTGTTACCCACCACTTGCATCAGCCTGCCTCAGGCAAGTACGCTGAAAACTGGATCTGGTCTTGTTTTATCGCATCTATCAAGCTTAACCACCAACCTCTGGCATTATATGATAACATCGCTCATTTATCACATCTTTCTGGTAAGCAGATCGAGATCACGTGGGTGTGGAGTGTTCTTTTGGTTTTGCGCACTGAACTTTGGTGGAAGATTTTTTTCCTATATCATCAATTATGCTGGTGTTCATTTGATTGACGGACTTTCACATTTTGATCATCATTCACTTTAAATCATTTTTATAGCGCTACACTTTGGACTTTATACTAGTTACATATATGCTGGCGGTGCGACCCCTCTACCCGGAAGTGCCGAATATGCACTAGGTACGTGACCTGGCACAGGAGAGCCTCCTAGCAGCTGTACAATGGCGTTATGCCGTCAGCAAGTGGTTAATATATTGTACCTTACCAATTCCAAGATGTTGTAGATGCATTCATTTCCCTTTTACCTTTTTTAGGCTTTTCCCTTCATTTTCATTTTGGAAACCTGCCAGTAACACACTTCCTATCCTAGGATGACTACACCCACTGACTGCACTGTATCTATGGAGAAGCAGTTTTGTCACCCTTGGCTGCTCTACTGTTTTGTAATATAAATGTATCCCTCTCTCCTTATCTTCATTACATAAAGAGAAATTGTGTTGTAGTTTACAGAAGATAGTTGGGAAAGTTGACAACATTGTTTGAGATTTAAGTCCAGTAGTACCCAGAATGTCACACAGCCTTTTCTCTTTTAAATCTTACTCCGATACGGATGAAGGTGAACAGGAAATCTGTGGTGAGACATCTGATTAATGCAGCCAGATCTTGCATTCCGTCAAAATCCTTCATGGTTTCCCTCTGTGGCACAGTGGTTAGGCTAGTGCTTTAAGGGGAAGGAACAAAAATGTAATAAGACATGGTTCTACTGGCTGGAGTATTCTTGTACTGATTAATTCAAGCGTATCCAGGAGGGCCAACTGTTTCCTCTGTCTATTTGATATAGTTGGACTGGCTTCTAGTGACACAAGAAGAGACCGATCCTGGATCACGAAAGAGCTTTACCTTGGGTTAAAACTAAAAATCAGGGGCTCTCCTTACATTCTCAATGCTGGACCGTGTGGGGAGCAGGCTCTCTTCTGTCTCTTCTTCTTTACTTCTCTTACTTTCTACACTTCCACCCCTTGTCTTCCGCTCTATGGAGAAGCAATTTGATTGAATGACACTTTCTGGCAAAGTCAAGAGAAGTGACATATTTTCTTATTTATTTTCAGTCAACTTCATTGCATGTTAGTTATTGAAGGTGGCTGTTTTTATGTGTTGCCTGCTAAATTAATAAGGATGCCCTGAATCTGTTCATTATGACACTGGGATCATGTGATCCATTGTTACAAATGTGTTTTTTTTTATGTTTTTTACCACATCTGTTTTAGGGTGGTCTGATTGTGTACTGTTTTTATTCTGTTTCTCTTACGGTTTGTAAACTTTAAAAAAAATTTTTTCTCTTTTTGACAAATTATGAAATTCTCTTTTTGGCAAATAAAGAATGGCAAAAAAAAAGACACTGACGTCTATCATCCAATCATGCAAGCAGTATTTTTTAAAAACTGTTTTTATTTTTAAATCTTAGAATCCAATTTCATTCACACACAAAAAAGCAAAAACAGCATTCTATTGATATGCAGAAGGGGTGAACTGTTTAATGAATGAGAAATGTATAGGTTGAATGTAGTCTAGCATTAAAATATGTACTGTAACTAAAAAAAAAAAGGCATAAGGGGGATCCAACTAAAGCCGTAAGCTGTACACATCGTCCCTACCAAGTTGATACATTTTACTCTTACACAAGAGTATTTTCAATACATTTTGACTTAAAGTGATACTAAAGGCTTACATTTTGTTCATAAAAAAGAGGTAATACCTGCTCTGTGCAACGATAATGCACAGAAAGATTGCTTTTCTCCTCATTTGGCACTCCCCCACCAGTGTTGTCAGCTTCTCCCTCCTCTGGGATACTCCTGCAGCAAGGTGGGCACTAAGGTGGCACCTGTGCTTGCACACTCCCAAGCCAGGCCGCATGCACCCATAGACACACAAAGTGCCAGTAAGCCCCCCACAACCACCAGGTAAGGGTTGTGGGGATGAGGCTACCCCAAAGCACTCTCCGCATGTTGAGGGCATGTGGCCTGGTACGGTTCAGGAGGGGGGGCGCTCTCTCGCCCCACCCCCTCTTTTCCTTTGGCCTGCCAGATTGCTCAGATAAGGGTCTGGTATGGATTTTTGGGGAACCTCCACGCCATTTCCTTTTAAAATTTTGGCACAGGGTTCCCCTTAAAATTCATACCAGACCTGAAGGGCCTGGTATGAAATTTGGGGGGATCCCCACGCAATTATTTTTTACATTTTGGTTCGGGGTTCCCCTTAATATGTATACCAGACCCAAAGGGCCTGGTAATGGACTGTGGGGGAATCCCATGCCGTTTTTTTTCAATTACTTTTTTGTGTATTGCCGGGACCGACAATTCATTATAGCCGCTAGTACTTTTAAATGACTTTTTTTTCCTTTAGAAATGTCATTTTGTGCCAGTAAGCCCCCCACAACCACCAGGTAAGGGTTGTGGGGATGAGGCTACCCCAAAGCACCCTCCGCATGTTGAGGGCATGTGGCCTGGTACGGTTCAGGAGGGGGGGCGCTCTCGCCCCACCCCCTCTTTTCCTGTGGCCTGCCAGATTGCTCAGATAAGGGTCTGGTATGGATTTTTGGGGGGACCTCCACGCCATTTTCTTTTAAAATTTTGGCACGGGGTTCCCCTTAAAATTCATACCAGACCTGAAGGGCCTGTTATGAAATTTGGGGGGACCCCCACGCAATTTTTTTTATATTTTGGTTCGGGGTTCCCCTTAATATTTATACCAGACCCAAAGGGCCTGGTAATGGACTGTGGGGGAATCCCATGCCGTTTTTTTAATTACTTTTTTGTGTATTGCCGGGACCGACAATTCATTATAGCCGCTAGTACTTTTAAATGACTTTTTTTCCTTTTAGAAATGTCATTTTGTGCCAGTAAGCCCCCCACAACCACCAGGTAAGGGTTGTGGGGATGAGGCTACCCCAAAGCACCCTCCGCATGTTGAGGGCATGTGGCCTGGTACGGTTCAGGAGGGGGGGCGCTCTCGCCCCACCCCCTTTTTTCCTGCTGCCTGCCAGATTGCTCAGATAAGGGTCTGGTATGGATTTTTGAGGGGACCTCCACGCCATTTTCTTTTAAAATTTTGGCACGGGGTTCCCCTTAAAATTCATACCAGACCTGAAGGGCCTGGTATGAAATTTGGGGGGACCCCCACGCAATTTTTTTTACATTTTGGTTCGGGGTTCCCCTTAATATTTATACCAGACCCAAAGGGCCTGGTAATGGACTGTGGGGGAATCCCATGCCGTTTTTTTAATTACTTTTTTGTGTATTGCCGGGACCGACAATTCATTATAGCCGCTAGTACTTTTAAATGACTTTTTTTCCTTTAGAAATATCATTTTGTGCAGGGACTGTTGGAAACACGGGAAACATGTGGCACTTTACAGGCATACTCTAGACTAGATTTTTTACTCTAAAATCACTGCTCCCGAAAAAACTGACATTTTTAAAACTTTTTTTGCATTGATACATGTCCCCTGGGGCAGGACCCCGGTCCCCAAACACTTTTAATGGAAATAACTTGCATATAAGGCTTTAAAATTAGCACTTTTGTTTTTTTAAGTTAGTGTCCCATAGACTTTAACGGCATTCTACAGCTTTTGAATTTGCCGGGATGCCGCATACTGTTTGCTGTTCGGTGAACAGGCAAACACCTGATGTTCGAGTCGATCTTATGTTCAACTTAAAACAACAGGCTCATCGCTATTAAAAACACGTCCTAGTCAACCTGCTCCTATTCTCTGGTTCTTTAATGTCATAATATGACTCTGAAACTCTATAGGCTAGTCAAACCAACATTACTACTTCATATATATTTGTCATGTATCTTTCAAATTGTAGTGGGTGGCCACCCATCGTACATATAATATTATTATGAAAGTCCATCAGTCAGACAGCTGTAATGTTGTAAACAATTGCATGGTATAGAGAGAGGCCGATTTCCTTCATGAATTCATTTATGATGTGTATACAGTCCTTATTCCACAAGTTTTATTATTATTACACAGGATTTATATAGTCAACTGTTTGCGCAGCATTTTACAACATAAGGGCAGACAGTACAGTTACAATACAATTCAATACAGGAGGAATCAGAGAGACCTGCTCGTTAGAGTTTACAATCTAGAAGGGAGGGTCAGGTAAAACAAAAAGTAATAACTACAGGGGATGAACTGATGGAGAAAATGAAAATGCAGTTGTTAGGTGTGGGTAGGATAGGCTTCTCTAAAGAGGATTATTTTCAAGGATCGTCTAAAAGCTAACAGAGTAGGAGATAATTGGACAGGTTGGGGTAAGGAGTTCCATAGAATTGGAGAGGCTCTGGAAAAGTCCTGGAGGCAAGCAAAGGAGGAGGTGACGAGGGAGCTAGAGAGCAGGAGGTCTTGAGAGGAACATAGAAAACGATTAGGTTGGTATTTTGAGACTAGGCTAGTGATGTAGCTGGGGGATAAACTGTGGATGGATTTGAAAGTTGTTGTTAGTATTTTGAATTTAATTCAAGTACACAAGTACAGTATTTTAAATGTTATACTGTTTTGACGTTCATAATTTAGAAGGTTCACAATTGAATTGTTTTCACTATAACACAACTATTGTGTTTCAATGTATAGAGACTCCTTCTCAAGGAGGAGAAGTTAAGGATCATCCAATCTTCGAGAGGTTTAAGTGGATAGTGGAGGTCCCAGTAGGTGCTTTCCAATCTATAATATAAAAGACTATAGAAAGTGCCTTCACATTCAAATGTGAGATTTCATCTTCCACCCTACAGGATTTTTCTACATTTGGAGAGAGTATCACAGGATACATATGATCCAGTCTTGTGCATTGCAAACAGTGCTACAAATTGGTCAGTTGTAAAATGTTAAAGATGTTGCAAAACCTTTACAATTTGATATACATTTTTTGTTATTTTCTGAAGACAACGGTAAAGTAGTGTACATTATACTATATGATAACAAAGGGTTTACCCACAACTAACGACAAAAAAAAAATTCCCACCCTGTAAAATGTTTAAAATGTTTTCTATCTTAAAAAGCATTTCAAAAAATAATTTTGAATGCCTGCTATGTTGCCTTTACATCCAGCTTTTCATCCACATTACATTTTTACTGTAGCCTTTGAACTATAAAATAACATTTTGCTCTTAAAACCATTACAATGCCATAACTCAAAAACCAGAGACCTGTTATTGGATATTATTTTTCTTTGAAAAAAAGTGAAGGGATTTTCTTCCTACTGTGTGCCTTCTTTCGTTTCAAAGATCAGTTTTTCATATTCTAGAATGTTGGAATGTTAGAAGGATTATCACAAAACATTTACTTTACCTTCAGGTTTTTAATAATGAGAAGTCTTGGAGCCTACTGTATATCTAAAGGTTGAAAACTGCTATTTCACCCTTTTTCTCATGGGGAATGTAATTTCTGATACCTTTACCTATTTATCAAGCTGCTTTGGGCAGTTATCAGCAAAGTGGCATGCCATGCACATTTATAAGGCACACCACTATTCTTTATAAATGTGTGTTTTATGTTTTAAACATCAGTATGGCCACAGTAAGGCTATGCCACTGCTTTATAATTGTGGTTCTTAGTATTTGAGAAAAGTTAAAGTGATTGTAAACGATCACCTTGTAAAACAACCCATTCAGTTTAAAACTGAAATGAAAGGTAAAACGTGTGTATAGATATAAAAAAACAAACAAAAAAAAAAAACATCATACCTTTTTTCCCTTCTTTATAAGTGATCACATAATCTCTGTTCTCAGCTGCATAAGAGCTGGGGGGGGGGGGGGGGGAGCAGCAGGACTCTGAACTCTCCAGTGAATGGCTGTGCAGCGGGGGGGGCATGTCAGGACAAGTCCGATCATTGGAGGAGAGCAGGCTGAGTTCCCAGCATAGCTAGAGAACTGACCATGCTGTGTTCTCCTGCATAGTGTGGTCAGTTTTTTTTAATAGGAAAGCAGAGGGACTGTCAAGAACACCAGGGATTTTACACAAATGAAGCAATACAAAGAGAGTACGATGTGGTACGAGCATGTACCACAGCAGCAATATGATTTTCCCAGTGCTGTTTCTTCTCCAAGGGCAGAGTCCCCAGCATATTCAACAAAGTTTGGTTAAACCTCTCAGGCTGAGGATCCCCTTGTGGGTGGTAAGGTGTGGTCCGAGACTTCTTTATGCCTAGCAAGGTGCACAGCTGATGGACTAACTGACTCTCCAAGAGCTCCCTCTGGCCCCCCTAGGGACGCCATTGGTTATTTCTTCCACCTGTATCAGGTTCAAGGCACAGGAAGTCAATGCAAACTAACTCTAAAAGCTGTTAGCTCTGTAAATGTCCCATGGAAGCAGCCCTAACTGGTAATGTCTTACGCTGGATACATGCTAGACAGGAGTGACAAGCTTTCTATCTCCCCTCTCATATTGGGCCAGTAGAATCTATCTATAATTAGGAGGAAAGTCCTCTCTGTTCCCAAATGCCCATGGTCATCATGCAAAGAGGTCAGGATGGTTGAACAAAGTTTCTCAGGAAGGAATAACTGCCATTTCTCCTCCCCATCCTCTGAAGGACTTCACCTTTACATTATTCCATCCCTTAACTGCAATCTGTTCCATTCCAGATGTAGAATCTTTGCTCCATTCACCGGGTTCCTCAACAGTAATCCGGGGTCCTGCTTGTTCAGGGCTTGAGTAGTCAGATGACATTGAGGATCCTGATCCCTTGTTAAATGTCTTTTGGACAACTGAGGTAGGCCTTCACCTCGAACTTGCGTCAGCCCACAGTAGTGTCTGGGTATCCCAGAGGGGTGAACTCCAATAGATTTATCGGCAACACCTCCCTTCATCTTCCGAGCCATGCCTTGGCACAAGGCCTACACACGTTCTGCAGTCACATAGGCCCAATTCCCCGACTTCCAGAATGTAGTGTGGCTGTTCATTTTTACTGTAGTGTCAGTTTAGTGTGTCAGGGCAGGTTTACTGCAGCAGTATATGGAAGTGTGTCAGTGTAGAGTGTCAGGGCAGTTTTACTGCAGTATACTGAATTGCATCAGTGCACTTTTACTGCACTTTTGTTTCGATTTCGTTTTAGTCTTATTCTTTTGACTAAAATGCCATTTTAGTGTTATGCCGCGTACACACGATCGGAATTCTCGTCGGAAAAAGCTCTGATGGTTTTCCCGTCAGAATTCCAACGGAATTTTGCTCAAACTGTCTTGCCTACACACGGTCACACCAAATTCCGACGGTCTGTAACACAGCGGCATAAAACACGTTCGACAGCACTATAAAAGGGAAGTTTAATGCTTCTGAGCATGCGTCAAATTGTTTCCGAGCAAGCACACGATCAGAAAATACGATAGAAAGGTTTTCCGTCGGAAAAATTGAGAACAGGTTCTCAATCCAAAGTCCGTTGGAAATTCCGACAGAAAAAGACCGTTGGGCATACACACGGTCGGAAAATCCGATGAAAAGCTCCCATCGGACTGTTTCCATCGGAAATTCCGATGATGTGTACGCCGCATCAGTTGCATTTTAGTCATCTGCAATTGTTTTTGTTTTTAGTTGTATTTACTCAACTAATATCTCCTATACATTTTAGTAGACTAAAACATATTTTAGTTGTCTAAAATTGAATGGGTTTACTTAAATTGTAATGCATTATTTAAGCATTTCTCTTTAATTTCCAAACTCATTATATACTCTTGAAGTGAAAAAAATCTAATATGTTATTATTTATGGTATTAGGGTTTGAACATGCACTACAGACACATATTTAGTCACTATATAACATATTTAAGTAAAAGTAAGTATGTTTCGTTACAAGAATATTGCTTTTTTGATAGAAGTGTAACGTTAGAATGAAAATAAAATAAAAATCTTTGCGTGATGATGCTACCATGCAGTGCACATTTACATGAACTTTAACAGTTCAAGTAACTGAAACAGAACACAACAAAACATTTCAGCAGCTACAAGTACGCAGCAAAGGATCTGTCACTGGCAGTCTGGCACAGCATAATAAACCAATACTTATTTCTACAATAATAATCAGCTTACTGTCTGTTTATTATTTTAACAGTTCTAATTCCCAGATACATTCAAAGAAAAAGTGCCCAGTCTGCAATAATGCCATTAGTGTGTGGATTAACAGCCACCACTTTTTATCAACTCCTCTCGCTCAGAACTCACAATGACAATAGTGGTAAATATCACACTACAAAGACTACTAGCAGGCAGGACCCCGACAAAAGGCTGCCCTATTTGACAGTTGCTGATCTATATTTCTATTTCATTAGTGTGAAATTGACCTCTATTGTCGAATTTGTCAATGCTAAGAGAGAGAGGAATTGATAAAAAGTGGCCCTTGTTATAGTTCCACATACTAATGGAATTTGTAGCCAACGCATTTTTCCTATGAATTTAATTGACAATTAAAACCGTTGTTGAATTATTAATTCTTCCTTTTGCAGTAAGCACAGCCCACAAGTGTTAGGTATGCTTCTTATGTTAAAAATAGAAATATGTGTAGAATAAAAACACTTCTATTTGTTTTGATTCATTTTAATGAAAGCACTTTGTGCCAACATGATCCTTGATCTATTTCGCCGGCCTCTAGAGAGGTCACCTCTGATACTGAATACCCTCTTTGCAAAGGCTCGAGAAGCTGGCATAGCAGCAGGTCTAATGCAAAAGGTTTTAGCTGGTGGTAAAAGAGTGTCACTCTTTAACATTCAAAAATCTGTTCCGATGTCCTCAGGGATGGTGGCAACTTGGTGCAAAAGCACTTCCTTAGATTTTCTGATCTGCTGCTCTATGCTGTTTGGGGAGATCCTCTGCCTGGGTCTTCTGCAACATTTAATAAGAAACCGAAAGACACTCTGCCAACAATCCTTTATTGATGTTCTGCTAACCAAAGGCCAGTACTCTATTTCGGAGATATATTCCAACCTCATTGCACACCGGGCTTCCAAGTGTAGCACTGAACCCCGAAGGAGCTGCTGGTTTTATTTGGGCTTACCGTTACCTCACCTGCTTGCTTCTCCATCTTGGGGATCCCGTGGAAAGTGGCCCAAAGAATGTTGAAATTGAAACTGAATCTTCTTTTGGGTTATTTATTTAGAAAAGAAGACAAAGTCACGCAATAAAGGGTAGATAGTTAGAGGTGAGTTCAGGCACATAGCATTGCGAGATTAAGTTCTCTTTAGTGATATAAAAGACAATGGTTCCTCTTGATAGATCTAGCCACCACTGGATAAGTCCCTCTCACTGGACCTAGCAGCCGGTGGGGTACTTAACACAGTCTCTGCCACAGACGTGTTTACGTTACTGAGAGGTGGAAGAACAATTCCATACGATACCAGAATCTTTCAGACGAACCGGCGGTACAGTAGACAATGTGATCCGGGTTGCGTCCTTCAACTAAGTCTCCAGGCTCCTCCAGAGAAGCCAACCTTGCGCACGGCCTTCTCCTGAAAAAGTCCTCCCCTGGATCCTCCAGTTGCTGGGCCTCTCCCTTCAAATGAGACGGCACTGGACCATCCCTGGATTAATGGGCTCCAAGATCCGCTTGGGCCTATCCTCTCAGTTGCGTCGCCTCGGGCCAGTCAGCCTGAGACACTGGATTCACAGTTCCGCACCCCAGGCCAGGAGGGCCAAGGGGCTGGGTCAGGAGGACCACCAGACCCAAACAGACAGAAACAAAAAAAAACGTCACATGGTATCCGTACCTTAAATACCACCCCCCTCAGAAGCACAGCAGGAGAAAACCCCCACTGGGCTGGTTCCGAGAGATAAGTGGCATTCAATTCATCCAGCTAGACTGCATTTCTACTCTTGTCGGCATTGACAGCGACATCTGTGGTCAAGGAGAACCCAGTGAAACCCAGCTGGACTTGTACTGAAACCAGAAATTTGGAGAAATTATCCTGAAGCCCAACTGTGGCTTCAGGCAACTCAATTTGAGAAAAATAATAGCGCCTGCTCATCAGGAGCCAGCGCTACACAAGTATCCCATAGTCCCCTTCAACCCCTGGTCACCCATCTTTGACAACCAGGAAGCACCAGCACAGATTCTTGCAGGTTACCAAAGAGTCCGCTCCCTAATGGTCTGCGAAACTTGGCGAGAAACTCAATTAAAAATCACTCCTTGAGCATATCTTCCGTTTCGCCACAGCACAGTAAATCCCTCTCTCTCATCCTGCCTCTAGTGCACCACCCCAAGACCATCTCTCATCCACAGACCTGCCAAAAGATTTCTACTTTCTGGGACCAGGTATTAAAGTTTATTGACAGGATCCAGCAAATAACCCTACCCAAGGACCCCTTGCTATGTCTTTTCAGCTGTGACATTCTGCTTGGCTCATCGTTCATATCCATCTGTGACTCTTTCCCTCAGTGAGCCCACATCTGCCTCTTAGCAGCTCACAGAGCCATCATGCAAGCCTGGATAAATTCCACTCCGCCTCAGATTGCATCAGTGAAACAAATACTTCAAGCCCTTTTTCACTCATGTAAAAATTGGACACCATCACTCAAAACGTTAAATCTTTAATGTGTTTTATTGCTAGATGGTGCCATTACATGGAGCGCACTTTTTCACCAGAATAAATTTCTCTACACATGAAACCCTTTCGCTTCTCGACTTATTCTTCATATTCTTCATATAGGTTTTGAATGCCTTTTTATTTTACTTTTGTACTAAAAATTTTAAAACATCAATAAACATATTTGAAAAAAAGATACTTCTTATGCCGCGTACACACAATCGGAATTGGGCCAGAAAAAGACCGATGAGAGCTTTTAGTCAGAAAATGCGACCATGTGTATGCTCCATTGGACTTTTGCTGGCCGAATTTCCACCAGCAAAAGTTTGAGAGCATGTTCTCAATTTTTCCGACCGAAAAAGTTTCGTCTGTACCAATTCCAACGCGCAAAATTCCTACGCATGCTTGGAAAAAATTTGACGCATGCTCGGAAGCATTGAACTTCATTTTCTCGGCTCGTCATAGTGTTGTACATCACTGCGTTCTTGACGGTCGAAAGTTCAGCGAACTTTGTGTGATCATGTGTATGCAAGCCAAGCTTGAGCAGAATTCCGTCGGAAAAACCATCCAAGATTTTTACGACGGAAAATCCGCTCATGTGTACGCGGCATTAGAGTAATATCATCTTGAACTGTACCTAGTAATGTAGACTACCTAAGAAAACTCACATGCGTTAGTTCATTTTCTTCTTTTATGTTCTATCCTTATTTGTTGTTTGTGTTTTGGATGCATTATTTTGAGTGCACCGCAAATCGATGTGTTGTTTAGTCACTGACTTAATCAAACATCTATTATCTTCTACCAAAAGTATGATGGTAAATATGCATGGCTACTTTTTCAATATTTTCCCATTCCACATCATCTTGATTTTTGTACTTGGCCAAAGTGACAATATTGTTGATTCTCTTTCTGTATTGTCTATAACTTTTTCAATAAAAATTATTAAAGAGAAAAAAAAAATGCAAGACTGGCTGCTTAGATGTGGATAGTGCTTCTTACACTTCCTGTGATTTTTCAATATTTTTTCATATTGCCGTTCCCAATCTTTATCAAGCCACATCTTTATATATATATATATATACGGAAATGAAAATACAGAACAACAGATATCCGTATTTAGCTCCGAGCCTGAATGACCCGATCTGCTGTCTAAAATGTTTTATTGCATATATATATATGGGCTACGCCCGATGACAATAAGGCTGTTGGCACACAGCTTCATATAAGGTAATACAGAACATCACGAGATGTGACTTATTTGTCATGTATAATGACTAACCATAACCACAAGAATAAAAGAACATTCTGATGAAAGTTTTCCTTTAGAACATATTGAGAAAGTTTACATCCTAAGAAAGTACAGGTTGAGGAAATGTTCATCACAGATACAAACAACCATAAAGGGTACCTCTAACCTACGATTTATATATTCCGCTAAACCTGATCTTCTCATTTCCCCCTTTGACATCATCCTTCTCCCAAATCTGGGTCCTCACAGGTGGGTTCTAGCTAGTACTTCCTCAGGTACTATCCCTGACCGCGAGTTGTCAGAGGAGAACTGAGTTCTCATCCCCCAGTTCCATACCAGCATCCCAGAAGCGAAGAGAATCGAAGAGGAGGACGATGTCAACCCATTTACAATTCTGTGGAGAACCTTCTCTTTAGTCTTCTGACTTTCTTTTTTATTCTAGCATATATGCAACAATTAATAATTGTCATTATAGCAAAAGCAAGTATGAGTATCAATATAGGACTAAATATCCAAGTGAATATTTTAGTTGCAGTAGGAGACCATCCACTGAAAACATCATACCAGTGGTGGGTGGTCTCTTCCTTGATTTGTGAAGACAAATGAATAAGCTTTCCCTTATCAATAATTACGGATAATAGGTTGTTCTGAAGGGTATGTTCATGTGTCTCTATGTGTTTCCTAAGTATTTCCGATTCTTTTAAAACCTGTAATAGGGGTTCTAACGATATTACAAAAGGTGTGGTGTCAGTAAGGTTATCTACTGCCCACTCCCTATTAAATGTTTTATCAGCATCTGATTCAAAAAGAAAAGTATCATTTAACCATTTAAATACTTCAACATTTTCTATACATCCTGAAAAAGGAGCTGTTCTATTTAAACTCCCCATGGTGTTGTTATCATTAGTTATCAAACAAATATGTTGTGGTCCTATTTCCATGAATCGATTCCCTACGTGTACGGGCATTCTTTGGAACTTACATATATTGGACTGGTGCTTTAACAGGCAAGGTTCATAGACTGGTGAACTCCTTCCACAAACCATTCCTTTGTTAGTTTCGGTACACAGACTCAGATCATGAGTTCTGTTCTGTGTATCTACATAATGCCCATAAATCTCGGGATACCAAAATTCAGGCGGATCTTCCCCTACTAGGAGTGGCATTACTATCAGTTTACACATTACCTCTATGCCCTCCACCATATATATGTTAAACCTCCCAACACACCATTGTTCCTTACATTCTACTTGTCTGCCCGTTACCTCGAACCAGGTGTTTTCTAAGTCTAGACCCTTAAAATACTTGAGCCATGTATGGTAATTCCCTGACTGTAACTCTTCCCTTGCCCTATTTACTTGTATGTGATAGGATAGTGTAGAGAAAGCACACTGAGTGAGATCTATAAATTTCTGATCTCTCCTCCATAGCTCCAAGCTGGCTATCACCGTGTGATTAACCATAGCATTAAGGTATTTAGTTAACTGTACCTGACTAATTTGTGTTTCAAATGTTGTAGGTAACCATTGACTTGTGATTGTCAGTCCATCAGCTATGTGTCCCCCTGCATGTTTCCATTTATTTTGTATCATTTCCATTTGAATCCCATCCATTACTCCCATTCCTGTTCCTGTTGCTCCCAAAATGGTGTCATACCATTCTCGCTTGTATCTACAATCTGGTAACTTAGGGAAAGTAACGTTAAATTTTACTTTGGTTTTCTGTTGTGATATGGAAATGTTTAAACAGGACTTGGGGACAGGGGTTAATACTGAGGACTTGAAAACCAGAGGTGGGGTGTCTTCTATCTTTATACTAAATCCATAATGTTCCCACTGTATATACCCACCTGCTGTGTTATTCGTTTTTACGAAAAACCATGATGCGCAAATGTAGGTTGCTGATTGATTTGTGACTATGGGTCCTATTAGATTGAATGGTTCAGCTCCGCTTACTGGCCTAATACCTGTTCCCTTTGTTTTCTTTTCATATTCCTCAGAATGTGGGGTACGGAGTACTGCCTGAGTTTTATCAAAAACTTCTTTCCATGTTTCTAATGGACCTAATTTATGACACTTATGGGGTGTGTAGTTATAAGGCCATGGTAAATTTTCCCTCCAATGGAAAGTTATGTTTACCAGTGCCGGTGGTCTGGCTTTTACAAATACTACTGGTGTACGTGGGTAATAGTCATTATCTTTTACATAAAAGGGGCTCTCATGTCCTGATACAACAATACTTCCTACAGTATACAATCGTGTCCCATCCTTAGGCCCGAAGCCTACCCATGTTAGGTCTGTATTGTTCTCATGAGTTGTCACATCTATACCAGGAGTGAAAGCATAAATACATCCTAAAAGACATTCTAGTACTGTTATTATATCTAAAAAGTTTATCATTCTGTGGCTTGTTCCGGACTTTTTCTACAATGTGATGCGTGGATCCAAGTGGTCTTTCCTTCCAATTTTACTGAGGTTGGGGTGCTCAACAGCACTTAGTATGGTCCTTCAAACCGTGGTTCCAAAGTCTTTTTAGTATGTTTCTTTACATAGACCCAATCTCCAGGATTTAATAAGTAAGTACCTGCTACAAAGTCAGGATCTGGAAGGGAAGAATACACATCTCTGTGGATCTTAGTTAGATACTGTTGTAATTGTATCACATATGCAGTCAAGCTTATCACATTGTAATTGCATACTCTATGGAAAATATAAACCTAACCCAGGTGCACTCCCAAAAAGTATCTCACAGGGAGACAGTCCTGTCCTCCCTGTGGGAGTGTATCGGATGGAAGACAGAGCCAAAGGTAAAACATTCTGGCCATGGCTTCCCCAATTCTGCCTTCTATATTTTTAATTTTATTGCTCCATTTACTCTTTCTACTGACCCTGAACTTTGAGGATGATAAGGGGTGTGAAAACTTTGCTGGACCCCTAACATTGCCCTCACATTCTGCATGATTTCTCCTGCGAAATGTGTTCCCTTAATTTAATTCTATGGTTTCAGGAAGACCAAACCTAGGTATTAACTCAGTGATCAGTTTCCTTGCTGTAGCCTTTGCTGTGGCTGATTTGACATGGTAACTTTCGGCCTAAAACGGAAAACAGATCGATACACACGAGAACAAACTCAAAAGGGCCACTTTTAGGCATTTGTATGTAATCAATTTGCAGTCTCTGAAAGGGGGTTGGTGCTTTAACTTTCTGTCCTGGGCTATTCAGGAGACAGATTTGGCAGGCTGCACAGTAGTTCCTAGCAATGCTACTGAAGCCAGGGGCGAGCCATCTCTGGCTCACAATCCTATACATAGAATTGGAGCTGATATGCGTGGGAAGGTGAACTGCTGCCGCCATTGCCGGGTACAGAGAAGCTGGTAGACAAATCTTGTCCCCCCCTCTCCATACTTGGTCAGGGTCTGGCGCTGCTCCCATTTTTGCCCACCTATCCTTTTTCGCTCACCTCTGCTTGTTCCTGTAACTTACTCAGCTTCTGCCATGTTGGTTCTGGGATACCTACCTGTACTGCTGCTGCGGTCTCAGAGCTTATTTCCTTTAGAGCTGCTTGTTTTGCAGTTAAATCTGCAAATGTATTTCCTTTTGCTTCAATTGTTTTTGCACTCGTGTGTGCCGCTATCTTCATTATGGCCACCTTTTTGACTTTTTGTAGGTTATCTAAGACTCTTTTTATTCCTTCCTTTGCTTTACTGGTGTACCTGCTGCTGTCAGATACCAGCAATCATGATCAGATACACCCTCAGATTGAAGGGTATCAGTACCATTTTATTTTTTATTTTTTTACTATCATCACCACTATTCCCCCTTGCCAAACCTGTTGACTGAAGAGGTAAATAGGTAGCTAAATTTCAGTAAGTACATAAGGTACGCGTTTTTTACACAATTCATACAATGGTTGCCTCAATGAGGCATGAGGCATCCACTGTCTTACAATATGACCCTATACCTAAAGCCTTTAAAATTTTGTGGTTGCAACTTCCCTTTTTTTTTTTCTCTCTACGCCCTTTCTGCTCTGTGATATTCAGTGACAGAGAGAGAAAAAAAAAAAAAACTTCCTCTTTGTACATTTGTATTTTTCTCATTAACCCCTAACAACCCCTTGTTGCTAAAACTTGTAAAAGATTGAGGGTACTGTCTACACATATTTTTCTCATTGGGGCAACATAACAATAAATCATTCACATATCATAAAATACAAACCATAATTGACATTACTCCGCTAGTGGCACAGAAAAGAAAGCATTTAGCTAAATTTATCACTGTGAAACACATGCTATTTGATTTGATTTCTTTCTGGGTACAGAGGAGTATTTGCGGGCGATTTTACTTCCCTCAGGGCTCTACTTTTAAACATTGGATCAAATTACACATTTCTATATTTTTCCAGTTTGTCACCTATAGTTAAGGCAACGGTACCATCCCATCCGGATGATATGAAACATATATAAAACATATAAGACTTATCAAACATATCAAACATATAAGACAGGAACTCCAACACTTTCCCTTGTCTGTCCTTTCTTTCTCATCCCTTATTCTCTTTCTACAATTCCGCTTAATATGTCCAACCTTATTGCAGTAATAACAGGTAAAGTTTTTACGAGGGAAAGTTATGTCTGAATTGGTGACAGCATTAACTCCATGATGCCTTCTTCCCTTTATTTCTGAGTCTAAGTCTGCTGCTCCCTTTCTATCTTGAATTTCCGACAGATCTTATCTATATTTCTATCTCTAGCCCCCTCTTTCCCATAGATGTTTTTGATTTCCTGTGGTATGGTATAGGAACATACCTCTGTTCCTTGACGGGGTTTGGTTTGCTTCTGGCCCATTCTAGACCCGTGCCTAGGTAGCTTATTGGAAATACTGGCAATATGCCCCAAAACTATGGCCAGATCTTCAGACTGACCTCCTTTGGGGACCCTACACCAGTTCCTCGTTGCCTTCCTCCCTAGGGTGCTAGAATACCGAATATCTCTCTTCTAGATATTCCTTCTGAAACTGCCTTTTGCGTGGCCAGATCCTCAATTAGACCTCCGGGCTTTTTGGAGATCTAGTGGATGGTCTTACTCCCTCCCTCCCCCGTATCTGGGATTCCTCTCGTACTCTCGTACTCTCGTATCCTTCGTTCATGGAGCAGCCAGGGCTTATACTTTCAAACCGTCCTATGGTTTATGAGTCAGATGTGAGGTTACACAATCTCCTTTTAACTCATACCATCCCTAACTGACAAGGCTCATTCCCTTGCTCCGCAGACAGACAAACGGACAATTTTAACAATTAATACATAGTGACAGCAATATAAACCGAATGTGTATTAGTTCTAAACCCACCGCTTACGGAAGCTGGTACACAATTCCTGGAGATCAATAGCGGACGGAACAGATAGGCATAAATCGGAAGTGCAGAGCATTTAAGAAAAAATAAAGCTTTTTTCTTACCTGCGCAGTTTTGCTCTGTAGTTCCCAGAATGCCCGTCCTTTTTGTTCCGTCAACTTTGTTCGTCCGCTCCCTGTAGCATCATTGGTGGGTCCCTGTTCGGGCGCCAGATTATGTTAGGTGTGGCTTGCCAAGGGGCCACTGATACCAGTTTCATATTGCCGTTCCCAATCTTTATCAAGCTTATATATATATATATATATATATATATACGGAAATGAAAATACAGAACAACAGATATCCGTATTTAGCTCCGAGCCTGAATGACCCGATCTGCTGTCTAAAATGTTTTATTGCATATATATATATATGGGCTACGCCCGATGACAATAAGGCTGTTGGCACACAGCTTCATATAAGGTAATACAGAACATCACGAGATGTGACTTATTTGTCATGTATAATGACTAACCATAACCACAAGAATAAAAGAACATTCTGATGAAAGTTTTCCATTAGAACATATTGAGAAAGTTTACATCCTAAGAAAGTACAGGTTGAGGAAATGTTCATCACAGATACAAACAACCATAAAGGGTACCTCTAACCTACGATTTATATATTCCGCTAAACCTGATCTTCTCATTATGCACCGCACCCGGTGTCTGGTCCATGTCGACCTGTTGGTGCCCAAGAGGAACACAGAAAATAAGCATAAAGTATAGAAAAGGTAACTGTTCCATTCTATTTTAACACTCAGCATCTTATGGAATACTTTCATAGGAGATTACAAATAAAGTGGAAAAATAACAAAGATGCACCAGTAGAGTAGAGCAGACAGGGCCTCCATATCAATCATCTCATATCCATGTGATAATTGACTGGTATCAGCATGTAAAAGAATAATAAAAATGGCTCACCAATTTCGGACTCAGTCTCAGAGTCACTCTCCGTCATGGGGGAGTCGTCCTCACTAAAGTTGGGTGGTTCTTCTGCTGCTGCTGCGGTTTGTTCAAATGCTGCCACCATATTACACCTGTTGTCTGTTATCACTGTAAGGATCTTCCTTTTTGATGTGCAAGCATTTGTCCACACACGATTTAATTGACTGTGCAGTGTGTGGGTGGGCTACTTCTTCAAGAGCCAACAATATGTGTTCAGGTTAATGTTGTTCAATACAAAAGTAGCATGCACTTATAGCAAGGATGAAGCTGTGAGTGCTTTATTTGGTCCACAAATCATTGCAAATAGATACTCTCAAGTCAGAAGCCAGTCTCTTTTTGAATTTTTTTTTTCATCTCCATACTGTTTGTCAATGAGATTGCTTATTTTACTTTTCTTTGGAACAGTCAGCCTCATATGTACTGTCTTCATCATCTTAACAAAGTCCTCATCTTCAATAATTCTGAAGCACCTAGTAGAACAGTGCAAATAGTTTGCTGTAATGGTGCACTGGCTTGACTTGGCTCGTCATTGGAGGTTTTCTGTATCTGTGGGGTTAAATTAGAGGAAACAAAAACAAGTTTTTCTGATTTTACTTCCCCTTTCACCCCACACAGTCATCTCCTAGTTGTCTCTCTATAATATACTACACGTATGGCCCTTCCCAGGGCTGGCCTTAGGCCTTGAGGCGCCCTGTGAAAATTATTCACAGTGCCCCTCCCTGACCACATCCCTCTATATATATTTTGGCAAAATACTTCCTTTCCGGAAAAGCAGCAGCTTATAGATATTAAGAAATAACTCCCATAAAGATTCAGTGACTGACTAAGTGCACAACATGGACAGACACAGCCAAGGAAACAGCTATTACTTTAGAATAACAAATGTATGAAATCTGACTGCAACAAAGTTTGTTGTGCTTACCTTTTGTATGAATTTTGGGATGAGTTGTCCGCAAATGACACTTAAAGTTTGTTGTATTTTCACCAGCAAGTGTCACTCCACTTGGTTTGCAAAGGGTCTTGTCTTTAACATCAAATGTAAAATACATTCATATATCTTCTCTTCTATTCCTACCAGTCACAGACGCTGACATTTCTGTATGGTTTGTGCAGCAGTGAGGATGGCAAAATAAGAGTAACTCACTCTGATTCCGACTCGCCTTGTGAGGTCTGCACATAGACTGTGAGGAGGAGGACTGCAATGCACAGTGCTCTAGACTGTCTGAAGACAATATGGAGGCCTGTAATGCACAGTGCTCTTAACGGTCTGAGGACAGTGAGGAGGCCTGTAATGCTGCACAGTGCTCTGGAGGGTGGTCTTAGAAGCCAGTAATGTTGCACAGTGCTCTGGATGGTGGTCTGCGGAGGCCTGTAATTTACGGTGCTCTGGACTGTGATCTAAGAGGCATATAGTGCTGCACATTGCTCTGGACGGTGGTCTGAGGCCTGTAATGCTGCACAGTGCTCTGGACGGTGGTCTGAGAAGGCCTGTAATGCTGCATAGTGCTCTGCACAGTGGTCTGAGGAGGCCTATAATGCTGCACTGTGCTCTAGGATGGTGGCTGTAATGCTACCCAGTGCTCTGGACAGTGGTCTAAGGAGGCATGTAATGCTGCAAAGTCCTCTGGAAGGTGGTCTTAGTAGGCTTGTAATGCTGCACAGTGCTCTGGACGGTGGTCTGAGGAGGCTTGTAATGATTCACAGTGCTCTGGACAGTGGTCTGAGGAGGCCTGTAATGCTGCACAATGCACACACAGTACTCTGGACAGATAGTGGTCTGAGTGGAGGCCTGTAGTTGCAATGCACACACTCAGAGTGCTCTCTGCTCTGGACAGTCATCATCCTGAGTCGAGACTGGGACTCTCGTTGGGAGGACTATAATGCACAGTGCTACTCTGGATGGTCGTCTGAGGACTCGGAGGCCTGTAATGCTGGCTGTACAGTGCTTCTAACTGAAGCATGCTATGGACTCGAGTCGCTTGCTTGATGGGGGCAGAAGCAGGCGGAAAAAAATGGAAAGTCACGAGGGTAAACATCTCTGCCTTACATTTTCATTTTGGTTCTGTTTTGGTTCGTTAACGAAAATGGAATTGATTTTTGTTATAGTTTTCATCAGTGGACTAAAATGGGGTGTACTTTTCTTTTCGTTTTCGTCACTGTAAAAAGTGAAATGAACATTTTTACTACATTTTTTGTCAATGAAATTAACACTGCTTTCCAGTCTCAGGGAAAACCCCTGCTAAAAATTACTACATCTACAACTCATGATACATTAGATGATCAGTGGGAAGAATGCTCCTCACACTTGTGATCATTTGGAAGAATTACCCCTTTACAGATAGCGAAAACGATTAATGGTGTCAATGAGAACTTATATGAGAGTCAGAAATTGCCCATTGCTCAAGGAACCCATATCAACCGCTGGAGGCACACTCAAGTTCGATTTGATAAACACCACTATATGTTTGATATGTGGTCCCATTCAAGCAGCATGCCTTAATGCATGCCTTAAAATTTAAAAAATATATATTTCTTACCGTTTAAGATGTTTCTCAAGAGGGGTTTTCAAGGCTGACTGCAAGGTTTTTTTGAACAATATTATGCCCTGTACATGCGATCGGACATTCCGACAACAAAATCCATCTGATTTTTTCCGATGGATGTTGGGTCAAACTTGTCTTGCATACACACACGGTTGCACAAAGTTGGTTGGAAATTCCGAATGTCAAGAACGCGGTGATGTACAACACGTACGATGAGCTGAGAAAAATTAAGTTCAATAGCCAGTGCTGCTCTTCTGCTTGATTCCAAGCATGCGTGGCACTTTGTGCGTCGGAATTGTCTACACACGATCGGAATTTACGCGAACGGATTTTGTTGTCGGAAAAATTGAGAACAAGATCTCAAATTTTGTGCGACGGAAGTTCTACCTGCACAGTACAGACAGGGTTAATTATGACAAACACAGCTGCCCAACTCCCTCATAAACAAAAAGAGAGCTATGTAGGATTTTTCTTTGGTGGAGGGTCCAGAATAAAGCATCTTAAAAAGGTAAGCTGCAATGTTTCCATTTTTTTAAGTTATGATACAGTATGTGAATGGGGACATGTAACAAATATAAAGTAGGTGCTATCCCAATTTGGCTGTAAAAGTGAAAATACACTTTGAGTCATGGTGCTGGGATTTTATAAGAAATCCCCCAGCTGGTCTTTCAGGGCTCATAAAACAGTAGATTACTGAAATACTTTACACTAACTCCGTTATCTATTTTGGGAGTATTTACATTGCGATTAAAAATAATGGTAATTTGTAAATGATCATTAATACATTATAGTTCCATATGCATGGCACAGAATGGAACAGCACTATCACAAAACAGTGTGCTCCATTTCTCTGAGGATATTGCACGTTTACTGGCAATTACCTATAATCCAGCATAACTAAGGTCATAAATCATAATGATCATGTGACTGATGCATAACTGATCTAATTAGCCCTTTCTCCTTATTACATGAAGGAAAATAGGTAAGATAAATTGGTTAATCATTTTTTAAGGAGCACTTGGTGGTTAATGCTATTTAAGGCAGCATGTAATAAAAGATTAACTTATTACTAAAGGCTCTTTGTTTAATAGTTTCTCAAGTGTTTTCCCCCATAGATATATAATGAACAATTATGTACTTTTAGCTAGCTTTTTTGTCCTAATAAATAGAATAATCAAGCCTTGCGCTGGCTGCTAGAAAATCGATTCATAATGCTATTGCAAGCTTAGACAACAAAGAGATAAATAAGGGTTATTGTTAAAAATCAATTTATTCAATCAAAGTTACCTTGTGTTGCATATCATAAATACATCAGATTTGATTTATATGCTAACAAAACCATGCTTTTGATAAATAGAAAAATAACAATACATTACTGCATATGAAGAAATCACTCTAAAGTGTATTTAGATTGTTGATAGCTAAGTAAAATGATGAAGTTTATTTATAGATATACTAGGTATACTTCAATCAAAGCAAAAATTGCCTACCATAATACAGTATGTCCTAATCAATTCTTAATGCACGCTCAAAGAAAATATCCACTTCTCTGACTTTGTTCATTCTGAAATGATATCTGCAGCACAAATAGATTAATTCATGAGAAAAACATATACAGTATATTTAGAGAGAGAGTTATTATTCATTGAGCTTGTTTCCTGATGCTGGGATCTCAATATTGAAGGCTTTTAGAGCTTAAAGTGTTTGTAAAGGCAGAAGTTTTTTTTATCTTAAACACCTTCTATGTGGAGCAGCCCCCCTGATACTTACCTGAGCCCCATCTCTATCCAGCAGCTGTCCAGGACTCTCCATCCTGATTAGCTGAGACACAGCAGCAGCGCCATTGGCTTCCAGCAGCTATCAAAGTCAGTTAGCCAATCAGTAAAAAGAGGGTGTGTGGCCAAACCGTGGCTCTGTGTCTGAATGGACACATGGAACTGCGGCTCGGCTCAAGTCCCCCCCCCCATAGCAAGCTGCTTGTTGTGGGGGCACTCAACAGGAGGGAGGAGCCAGGAGCATCAAAGATGGAGCTGAGAAGAGGAGGATCTGGGCTACTCTGTGCAAAAACCACTGCACAGAGCAGGTAAGTATAACATGTTTGTTATATTCATACAAAAAAATAAAAAAAACGGGACTTTATAATCACTTTAACTGCTTGGATCTACTGAGAGCCTGCTGGTGCAAGATAAGTTGAGTATGCAGCAAAATAATGCGTAGTGTTGGGTTACTTTCTTGGCTGATTTTAGTCGTTTTATTAAGTCTTTGGTTTAAAGCTCAATTCTGGGCTCCCTCTCCTTTTTTATATGTACCTTTAAAGGCCATTACTATGATGTGCTGGGTCCCCTTCCTCTTTGGTTCTTCCAGCGGTGGAAGGTTCTCAATAATTTAGAAAGGGGTACTGATGTGAAGTCACAAACAAACAAAAGATTTCCCAGCACACTTACCGACCAGCCTGCAAAACAACCGAATTGGCCCTGTCTAACAGTTTACATTAAAAACCAAGGGTTTTGTTTGCACAAGTTTGTGAATATACAGTATGCGTAACCCACAGTGCTCAAGCCAAGGGACCTCTGCATATTCTGTGGTCCTAACTCTAAACTTCTATAGCCTCCATAGTAGAAGCACATATAAGAATGGATAGATAACGTAAGAGCAGGTATGCCTGGAGGGAGCCCACCCCTCCCATAAGGCACAGAGATGCATGTGACACCCAGCAAGAGCACAATGGCAGTGCAGGCATCCTGTGCATCCCTGCACCTAATTCGTCCAAGTGTACAAAAAAGTGCCAACCACCCCAATCTATAACTGGGTGCAGGGATGCCTTTGCTGCTATTGTGCTCTTGCTGCAAAGGCCAAGTATAGGTTGTGGTGTTTGCCACTTTTTTGTAGTTTTTTTTAACCTCAGCGCTACTCTCTTCATTACTGTATGTGAGTGAAGGGCACCATAGAGATGCCCCTCAGATCACAAGCTTCACTCAAGATGTCCTCCTGAAAATGATAATGAATTGTCAGCATTCAACACACTTCCAGATCTGTTTGATGTCTCGTCCTCCACTGTGCCCTGTTATGGAGGGTTTGATGAATAGAACCACAGAGTGCAGCCTTGGATGCTATTGATGCTTCAGCTGTCATAGCTCTTATGGTGCCAATGTCACTATAAAGCTGAAGTATAATCTGCTTATGTTTTGCCTTCTCTGGATTCACCCTCTACCTTCATCAACATGCTAAATACATTTTTAAATAAATCCTTTCAGTTTGTATCACATACATTACTTTAGACCATAGGCATTCACACTTGGTGTGCCGGTGTGCCTGGGCAGATCCTAATTACCTGGTGCAGTGCTGATTTCATCAAAGCACCACAACAGGGCTCCTAAAAAAAAAAATGATATTGTAAAAAATGATTACAAAAATAACATTGTAAACAATAATCCACTGCCCTATTGACACCAATATCTGCTCGACTGACACTGTCCACTGCTCTGCTGATATACAAGCATATGTGTATGCACAGCCTAATGAAATAGGCTGTGCACACCAATGCTGTAAACCGATCATCTAGGTCTATGTGCTTCCTCATGCAATGCAGGCAGATCATGGCTGGTGGAAAGGGCCAACAGAGTTCTGTATATAGCTTCCTGAAAACATCACTGCATGTTGTCTTAGTACTCTTCTCAAAAGCCCTCAGTCCTGATACCTCGCAGATCCTGTCTTGCAACACTGTCTATTTAGAACTATTTATATGTAAGTATTCCAGGGAGATACAAATCTTGTTTCCCCTTGCCCCTACCTTCTTTCTCACTATCTGGGAAAAACATTAGATCCTATTTGGTACCTTTTTTCATTTTTTCAGATACACAACTGCCACGAAACGCGTCAAGCCTATCAATGTCATCATGTTCCCAACACATAGCTTGACCTCAACTGTCATTTACTTGCATCCTATAACCCATTTGTATCCATTACTCAATAAGCACTGGATTTTTATGCTAGTTAGTTCCATGGGATACTATGGGATTTCAGAAGCGTGCATGTACATACATGAATTCTTCTTTTTTGTATGCCAACGCCTTGTGTATATAGATAAAAAAACACTCATGTTCAATGCATTGTTTATATGCCAATTTTAATTTTACAATTTCTCACACCATGTGTCTTGTGCCTCACTCAAAGTCCCAAAAATTGCTTTCTTATTTCTGATTTAGGGATAGAGGTGCATATTATCATGCACCTCATTTAACCCCTTCCCGCCTGGCCTATAGCAAAATGATGGTTCAGTTATCCTGATTGGGCATCATATGACGTCCAGCAAGAGAACTGCCAGATCGCGCCTGTGGGGGTGCGCATCATGGCAATTGGTGGTGTTGTGTGTCAGTCTGACACACCGCTACACTGATCTCGGTAAAGAGCCTCTGACAGAGGCTCTTTACCACGTGATCAGCCATGTCCAATCACAGCTGATCACAGTGTAAACAGGAAGAGCCGTTAATCAGCTTTTCCTCACTCGCTTCTGACAGATGGGAGTAGAGGAGAGCCGATCGGCGGCTCTCCTGACATGAGGGTCTGTGCTGACTGTTTATCAGTGCAGCCCCCCCACGTATGCCCACACTGGACCACCAGGGATGCTGCCAGGACCAACAGGGCACCCACCACTCATTGATGAGCAGGTATGCCCCCCATGGCCACCAGGGATGCCAAACAGTGCCCTAAAAGATGCCAATCAGTGCCCACAAATGGTGCCAGTCAGTGCCCACTATGAATGCCTACCAGATGTCTCCTCATCAGTGATGCCCAGCAGTGCCACCCATCAGTGTCCATCAGTGCCACCTACCAGTGCCCATCCATGCCTTTCAGTGCCCATCAGTGCTGCCTATCAGTGCTCATCTGTGCTGCCTATGAGTGCCCATCAGTGCCATCTATCAATGCCCATCAGTGCTGCATACCAGTGCCACCTATCAGTTCCCATCAGTGCCGCCTATCAGTGCCCATCATCAGTGCCACCTTATTGGTGCCACCTCATCAGTGCCCACCAGTGCTGCCTTATCAGTGCCCGTCAGTGCAGCATCATCAGTGCCCATCAGTGAAGGAGAAAACTTACTTATTTACATATTTTTTATAACAGAAACAAAGAAAACTAAAAACGGAAACCCAAAGGTGGGGGGGGGGTGGGGCTAAAGAGGAAAGAGATAGATGATTCTGGACATCCTGCAGCCTGCTTCTGAATTGCTGTGTCTTCTAATGCAATGTTTCTCAACTCCAGTCCTCAAGTAGCCCCAACAGGTCATGTTTTCAGGCTTTCTATTATTTTGCACAGGTGATTTGATCAGTTTCAGTGCCTTAGTAATTACCACAGCCGTTTCATCTGAGGGAAATCCTGAAAACATGTCCTGTTGGGGGTACTTGAGGACTGGAGTTGAGAAACATTGTTCTAATTCACACTGTCATAAGCTCATAGTCTGCAGTATAATTCAACTTATTATTATTATTATTATTTGCAGCTTAAAGTAGCCTTTAATATTGGTGACTGCATTCATTTCTTTTATAGATTTTATTTCCCTTTATTTTCACCTGTTGATTTAGAGAGTAAATCTGTTATTTTTCAGATTGACAATGCTGCTGTCCAAAAGGTGTCTCTGATGCTCCTCTATCCAAAGCGGAGCTACCGTAAGAAAGGATGTGTGTTGCCGGCCAGATCACCAGGTGCAAATAAAAGAAAAAGAAAAGCTTACAAAAGAATGTAGCCATCAAATTTATGGATTGGTAAGCTGCAATATTAAATTCTTTTTTTTTTGGTCAGGATGCCCTTGAACTGAATCTGCTTCTATGATGTGGTATGGTGTGGTTTAGTAGAACAACTTTATCTAAAGCAGTTGGCAACAGGAATTGCACAATAATGTCACCTTGGCTATTCTTTCACAGTACTGTAGGAATACATAAAGTTTGTAATATTTGTCTTTGAAATGGTGTCAGAGTAGACAGCCCACATTGCTTTAAAGCATATTAATTCTGCTTCTACTGTTATTGGTCTTTTCATACAGATAAGACAGCTGTCCCTTGCATTAAATTCAAATAATAAGTCATTGGTGGTTGAATAATGTAAAATTCATAAATAATACATCGATAAGAATCTAGACATATGCCAGTGACATAAAATTGGCACAGTTTAATTTTTAACATATCTTCTGTTTTGAAGACTTTAAAGGGGGATATGTGCAATGAATATTATTGTAAGTAGTTAATATTAATACACAATTTTACATTTCTGAATTTCAATTTGATATCAAAGAGAATGTTTTTATATTATATGCTAATTTGGTTCCTGTTCCTGAAGAAAAATTAAATTCTCTGCTTACACAACAAATTAACAACGACAAGGAGATGCACTTACTAGAAAAAAAAAACTAGCAGTAGATCCTAGCAATGAAGTACTATTCTTACACGTGTATTTACTATGTGCACAAAACAGACAACTGTCAGTATTTGGTTTTGTTTGTTATAAAAAAGGAAATAAAAAAAAAAACTGCATTTGGAACAGTTGACTTATTAACAAAATGTAAAAATAAAAACAGAAAGGAGCCTAAACCCAAGACCTGGGAATGAAGGATTAACAATATAATCAGTAATTACCGATTCATCCGTCGGACGGGGTGGCCCAACAGATTAATCTCAACGAACTGCAGCATAAAGGGGAACCAGGTGGGTAACCCAATGTTTTGAGAAATTAAATGACCTACTTAAAAAAGAAATTGGTCACCCCCGACATGTGCACACGTGCCTTTAAACACACCTTTACAACCTTTACAGCCTCACACTGCTCTAATCACTGGGAATCATGCCAAAAAAACATGCACAAATGGTATCTCACACCCTACCGTCTCTCCAAATTCTTTCCTGAACATCCTCCTACCTGTTGGAGGTCATGTGGAAGTGCTGGTACCATAGCACATGTCCTATGGTTCTGCAGATCCCTGAGCTCTTTCTGGAAACAAATATTTACCCTCATCTCCATCATATCACAGGTTCCAACAACCCCTAATCTCTCACTAGCATTACTACACCTTGGAATAGAAAAATTCCCGCCCAGGATACGAGTAGTAATAATTCATCTACTACTCGCAGCAAAAATGAACATCACTAAACTCTGGAAAACCACAGATTCCCCATCCATTGCCAACACAATAACAGATTTGAACCTTCAATGTGAAATGGAGAAATTAGTTGCTAGGAAAAATCTAAGAATGAAAAAGTTTCTATATGAATGGAATGTCAGGCTCACACATCCAAACTGTACTGTAACCACCTGATGTACTCTCCCTATTGCAACTTCCTCCCATTCTTGTGTTTCCTCTTTATTCTCTGATTCACCCCAATTCTATGATATAGCAAGTCACCTACCTAGCTGGTGCTCCCTCACCAACAACCCCCCCCCCCCCAAATGGAGTTCATGAGTTGTTATCTTAATATGTTAAAATACTAAGCTTGATTCACCATTGTCTAGTTTAACTTGTAAGAATATCTCTACATTACCTAACTCTACTTTGTTAGTTTTGGTTTTACTTGCTCCAGTCGGAACATCTGACATATTGTAATAAACGTATATCTTGTTCACTTTGCTGAAAAATAAAGAAATATTGAAATTAAAAAATAAATTGACAAGTTATAAAGAAATTTAAAACCGTGAATAAATGTAAAGTAATATCCACGCTTACTGAGGAAAAAAATAATAATAAAATGATGATAATCTGTGACCAGCAGCTAGACACTTTAACCCAGATATTGGGAACCAAACAGCAATACAAATAATAAAGTGCAGCGCTAAGTTATGCAAAATAGGACCCCATGTATGAATAGCATGTGTCAATAAAGTGCAAATGTGCAATTCAATGTGATTAATGTGCAATAGTACAGACAACAAAAATGTATATAAAACAATACGAATGTGCAATTCGATGCAATTAATGTGCAATGATACAGACAATAAAATGCATATTTGATAATGCACAGGTGTGCGTTAAAGTTCAATATAAGTGCAAAAAACAATGCAAATATCAAAAGTTCATGTGTAGCTGAAATCCAATGGAAGGGATCTCATGTGCAATATAGAGCATAGACACCGTGATACCCATCGCCTCATTGGGATAAAAGGCTTACCAGAAAACCTGCGACCTCCCTTATTCAGGGGAGTCAAACAGCGCTTAGTAGGATTGAGGATCCACTGACAAAATATTCAGGCGTCTCCCACCGAAAGAATCCGTACACATCAGATGGTAGCCAGACAGCATCAATGGCAGGAAGTGACAGCATGCAAAAAGAAAAAAAAACTCCAGATAGTGTAGAATGTTTTTTTAAGGTGTTTTATTACATAAAAGAGACTGGAGAAAGTTCTCCAATACAGGTGAGCGAAATGTAAAAAATTCATATAGATCCGTAAAATCAAATTGCGCATGTGCAGAACTTAAGAGACATTCTACACTATTCTACACTTAAGCCCGTAAATGCAGCATTACTACACCACAACCATGCAATGCACATAGTTGTGGGGTAGTTGCAGTGCAGCTTCATTCACCCTGGGTATACCGCCAGCTGCAGCCTCTGCAGCCAAACGAGGAGAAGTTGGGGGTGGTAAAAATAGCTCAACCATATGGTTTTACTGCCCCTCCAACCTGACATGTGAACAAACCCTTGGTTCACATCTATGTGGCTGCGTGTTGCGTGTAGGGCAGCCCATTAATTTCAATGGGCTTCCCTACCAACAGAAATGCAGGGAAAAGAGTCCCCGACTGTTTTTTTAAATTGGACTGCATCAAAAGCTTTTCAATGTGTGAGGTACCATTAAGAATTAATGGCACCCCTAAAGAGCAGAGCATTTGTCTGTGTGTCAGGAACAAACGCAATTTTGTGCGTGTTCCGCGACACACAGTAATGTGAACCAAGCCTTGGACCTTGGTGCCTCAAGACTTAAAATATTTTTAAGGGTGCCCCGACTTGAAAAAGGTTAAGAAACACTGCTCTAGATGTTGATTCAATCCCTGTTTAGGGAAAACAATGCTGAGTGTCTGACTTATTGACTTACAAGTTCCCCTTACTTTGGGCTATATAATGTGACTCTGGGAGACCCAGGAGACTGCACTGTTCACCATAAGTGCTTTCCTTGGCATGCATAAGCCCCATCATGGGCATGAATGTCCCTGGGCCCTAGCTCCCTACTCTATAGCCTCAATGTTGTCATTCATGTTTTTAATTGAGGGTGTTTGGGGGGTATTGTCCATTTTGGAACCCATTTATACAGAATTTTGGTTTATTTTTCAATATAAGTTTGTCTAGACTTTAACTTATTGTCCACCCCCAACTCACCTACAAAGATTTACCTTTTTCTCCATTTCAGCTATCTTTACTGTGTGGCCCTGATTGACATTGCACAGCCTTTGTAAGGAAAACATTCCAACTGAGTCCTCTTCGTACTGTGCATGCATGGTTTTCTTTGTATGGTTGGGTTGGATATCATAATGAGCATAACTTAAACATGAGACTAAATGCAAAGGATGAACAGGGCAGGGATGCACAGTAAAAGGTCCCAAGAATGGGAAGGAAGGTAACTATTTGACCAGGTGGCCTCCACTCATGGGGCAGTACCTCTGTAGATGTGGGGTGTTATTCTGAAGTTTACAACGCACTAATCAGTGTTAAATTATAGCAAAAATGGAAATTGATATACCACACTACCACTAAAAGGTCCGGATACAACTCTATTCCAATAAGTGTCAGGGAAACAAACCAAAAATTATCCAACCTGTTTTGGGGGTCCAAGAATGCACCCTTTATTAGGGCATGATTGACAACAATGTCAATAGACTAGAAGTCAACTGGGCCTTTAATGTTATTTCTTCTAGTGTGGTTGCAAGTACAGGCCTTGTCAGCAGCTGGTTTGGCCGGCAAAGATGGTGTTCTTGGACCCAGGAAATGCAATTAATTCTTTTTGGATTGTTCCATTGACTTTTATTGGAATACCGTTTTATCTGGGCCTCTTAGCAGTGGTGTGTGGCACTTAGTTTCCATTTTTATTACATTACCTTACACTACCAAGACATGTCTCATGTTTAAGTCCACTGGTTTGTAGAAGCCACCTGCCCAGGGACCAGATTATTTATGTCAAAGTTTAGGATAGCAATACCAGTGAGATAACCCTATGGGTCTAGTGTTTTTTTATTTCTAAGCTCAAAACTATTTATTTTTAGTTGTGGATGGGATGGTATCGAGTTTGAATATTTTTCAGCTTTGACCTGTGTCCCTGCAATTACTAGGACAGAAAGTGATGGGAAATCCATACATTTTTGTTGTTGCCAAAATAAAAATAAAAATACAAATACAAATCCTTACAGCTCTAGACTAGCAGTTTATCCAGTGGAAGATCAGTAACCAAGTCCTCATAGTTTAGGAGCAAACAAATATTCATGAGAAGGCTTTGAAGTTTTATCAAAGTCAGAGTAGTGCAGCAACCTTTTATAAAGTCGGGCAGACTTGCATAGTATCAGTTAAGACAGCTTTCCTAGGGAAACATTGAATTTCACATGTCATCCGACTTGGGGTCTCAAGTCAGATCCTATGTCGCATCAGTGTGAAGTCGAAGACAATAAAAAGGCAATTTTCTTTATTAGATCCATAGTGATTAATACCTCCAGCTTTGTTGGCAATGGCTGGCATAAATTATGAATAGATTATTTTTGAATTATTTGCAGTAAGCCAGCAGTTATCTCCCCTCCCCTTGTGTTATTGCTGAGCCTGATTTTAAACAGTTTTAAATGTGATTAAAAAGTATTTATCATATTAAAACATGTGCTGTGCAAAATTTGACCAGGCAAAAACTTGTAACTCATGTAGATTTTTTACCATTGTAGGTTGCCTAAGAGCACTCTTAATAAAAATGCTGCTGGCTAGTTCGACCACATAAAACTTTTTAGACAATATCTATATTTTTCAAGCAGGAGCAAGCGATGGAAGTGGCCATAACAAAGTAACAAAATGTGTGTAATTTTTATATTGCCACCTGAGATACCAAATGGCTTGTTTAGTATGTGAAACAAGCCATTTAGTGGATACATCTAAATGTTTGGCATTGGCAAACTGGCTAAATTTAGCAATTTAGTTTGCCGTCTCTGCAAACCTCTAACAGCTAGAGCTTGGGTTAAATCCCCCTGAACCTTCCTGAGCTCATTCCTAATCCTACTAATCCTAAGCAATCCTAAAAAGAATTTGTCATCAACAAGTTTTACTTACATTCCATCCATTGTCAGCACTCCCTCCTCTCCCTTGAATTTGGCCGCTGGGGAGATCATGTGATCAGACCACCCTGACTATAGGTTAGTGTAAGTGTCTTTCTTCTACAGGGCAGTAAGTATAGAAGTTGGGAAAGGGGTGGGAGAAATTTTAGGCATAGTTATATCTAGTTGGAATTCCAATTTAATTTTCCCATGTCCCTTTTAAGCTTCACAAAGCCTATTTGTAAACCTGCAGATCAGCTCATGGTCACTGAGTAACTTTCAAGATGTGCAACATTACCCAGTCCCTTCCTCACTGGCCTGGCAGTCAGTGATCCATGTAGTCCTTTGTATTAAAAGAAGTGTCATTGCCATGGTGCCATTGTCACAAGTAGGCAATACATTCAGGGATCTACATGTTAATGCATCCTGCTCAGTAGTGCCCGCTCCCTATAAATTTATACCGTGCCAATATCTTCCACCAGCAGTTGCAAGTGGAAGAATCTAGCTGCCCTGTAATGATGTTAGGGGGTATAAAAAGTAAAAAATCTTCAAAACAGGGAAAAGCATTTAAAAAATATTTTTGCTATGTTAGTTCAGAGTACGAAGTAGTTTGGTTTCATGAAGTTCAGATTTAAAAACGTGCATATAAATCTGTGTTTGTTCCCATCTTTACTGTAATCAATACCTTCATTCCAAAACAATCAGCCTTCCTAACCTACTGGCATTCAACATCTAGGTAACATAACTAGTGATTCTGTTTTATTGCCTTCCTCCATTTGAAATCATGACCAAAGCCTCATTCTGCATTGCTTTGATTTTTGTAATTTCTTTATCATTACCTCAATCTATATCTGTAAGCTGTACTGTACATTACAAAACAGTGAATGTATGCATTACTCAGTAAAATACAATTTGAAACAACTAGCGCAGTGTTCATAAATGACATTTGTTTTTATCTCATGCCATTCTACACTGAAATTCTTTTTAATTAAGATTTTATGGCATTACCCAGGCATAATGCCCACCAAATGAACAGTAGTAATTCATGTATGCTGAAAAAGAAGCATCTGCTCTGGAATTGTATATGCCTTTCAAATACTGTTGTTAAATGTCTGCTTATCAATCACTCTGACCAGCTAGACATACTGAGCGCTGTTCTTTCTTCTGGGGTCCAAAACTGCAATTTTGCTGCCAGAAAGATGCTGATTAACCCGATCTTTTCAGAACAGCTATACCAAATTATTCATAGCTTTTCAGATGTTAAATGTCTCTGATCTGCTTATCAAAGACTTCTTGAAAATGAAGCCTGACTTTTTAAACTCCAGAGACAAAAAGGAAAAAAGAAACCTAGACCTTTTTAAACCCTGCATTTTATGGGTGCTGAGTGCTGTTTAAATATGACACAAGATATTACAGATATCCGTAATAGCTCCGTAATATCTCCATCACTGGGCTATTATATGACTTTCATAAACACATATGACTTCCAAGAGCCAATCAGCATGGCTTCAATGCCATGCAGATAGTGTTTTTTTTTTTCATTGTTTTCATGTACGCATGTCGTTGTCGTGTTGTCATATCATGTCAAGCATGTTGTTGCCAATTGACCCAACACTTAAATCAGGATTAACATCAGTATGAAACACACATCTGATCAGATAAATTGTCCAGAATAGGTAAAATAGTAAAATAAGATTTGGATTACCACTGTTTGCAGATTGCTTATGGTGTTTTAAAGTATATTATTGTGTTTCATCTAAGATCTGCCAGTGAATTACTGTACTGGTCTTGACTTTCTATAGATTTTCTTTAAAAGCAAAGGAACCAATGAAATACAGAGAAAAATGATTTTTATTAATAAATTTTATGTTTTTGTTAATTATTGTGTGCCCCATGTATTGTGCCCTGATGTTTGCTTCATGTACTGAGCCCTGATGTTTGCCTCATGTACTGAGCCCTAAACTGTGCCCCCTGTACTGTGCCCTGATGTGTGTCCCGTGTATTGTGCCCTGATGTGTGTCCCATGTACTGAGCCCTGCTGTGTGTCCCATGTATTGTGCCCTGATGTTTGCTCCATGTACTGAGCCCTGATGTTTGCTCTGTGTACTGAGCCCTGCTGTGTGCCTCATGTAATGAGCCCTAATGTGTGCCCGTGTATTGTGCCCTGATGTGTGCCCTGATGTTTGCTCCATGTACTGAGCCCTGATGTATGCCCCATGTACTGAGCCCTGATTTGTGCCCCAGGTATTGTGCCCTCATATTTTCTCCATGTACTAAGCCCTGATGTGTGCCCCATGTACTGAGCCCTGATGTGTGCCCCAGGTATTGTGCCCTTATGTTTTCTCCATGTACTGAGCCCTGATGTGTGCCCCATGTACTAAGCCCTGCTGTGTGCCTCATGTACTTGGCCCTAAAGTGTGCTCCCTGTACTGAGCCCTGATGCGTGCCCCATGTATTGTGCTCTGATGTGTGCATTTTCTGAGCCCTGCTGTGTGCCCCAAAGAGTTGGGCCGAACACCCCATGGTTCAATTTGCTCTAGAAGTCTTGAACATTGCAAAAGTTCGGACCCGAACCCCAAACCCTAATACAGTCTATTGGATCCGAACTTGAAATATCAAAAGTCCCAATTTTGAAGGCTTATATGCAGTTATTGGCCATAAAAAGGGTATGGGGGCATGGGTACTGCCCTGGGAGACATATATCAATGCAAAAAAATGTATTCAAAAAAGATTGTTTTTACAGGAGCAGTGATTTTAATGATGCTTAAAGTGAAACAATAAAATAAAAAAATTCCTTTAACTATAGTGCTTGGGGTCCCCTTAGTCTGCCTGTAATGTGGTACATCTGTACCATGTATAGAACCTGCTGCAGCAAAACTGACATTTAGAAATCACCGCCCCTTACTTATATAAGAATTGTCAAATGACAGAGAAGTAATTTGGCGGTTAGCCTTTCTTCGCGGGTGGAGCATCTTTTGTTTCTTTTTTCGGGTGCGGTGTTGTGGCGGGCATCGTGATTGATGATGGATCTACATCGGGACAATGTTTTTTTTTTTTTTTTGGAGTCCTGATGCATGCCCCCTGTACTGAGCCCTGATTTTTTCCCTCATGTATTGTGCCCTGATGTGTGCCCCATGTACTGAGCCCTAATGTGTGCCCCATATATTGTGCCCTGATGTTTGCTCCATGTACTGAGACCTGATGTGTGCACCATGTACTGATCCCTGCTGTGTGCCCCATGTACTGAGCCCTGATGTGTGCCCCATGTACTGAGCAGTGATGTGTGCCCCATGTATTGTGACCTGGTTATTTTTTTAATAACGGAATTGTCAAAAACGACCTCCTGTCTATATTTATTTTGAACCATTTTTAGGTGAACGGATAGGGGTTTGACATACTTTTTTTCTACATTTATTCTTATAATGTATTGAATATTTTGTTTTTGTTATAAGCTTTACAATTTGTGTGTGATTGTTTTGTAGTGGGTTTGTATCTGTTAACCTGTGCCAGCAGCTGTCCTTTTTTCTTTTTCACCTTTCACTCAGAGTCATAAATCTAGCATGGCATTTCACATGTTTATATAGCCCCACGTAGTGTGCCCTGCTCCCACTTAATGTACCTTGCTCCCAGGTAATGTGCCCTGCTCCCACCTAATGTGCTTTGCTCCCATGTAATGTGCCATGCTCTTTTGTAATGTGCCCTGCTCCCACGTAATGTGCCCTGCTCTTACGTAATGTGCCCTGCTCTTACGTAATGTGCTCTGATCCCATCTAATATGCCCTGATCCCATGAAATGTGTCCTGCTCTCATACAATGTTCCCTGCTCCCACATAATGTACCCTGCTGTGTGCCCTAAAATGTGCCCTGTTGCCATGTAATGTGCCCTGCTCCCATGTAATGTGCCTGTCTCCCATATAATGTTCCCTGCTCCAATGTAAAGTTTCATGCTGCCCCTCCATGTATTGTGCCCTACTGCCCCCCCAGTAGTATGTCCTCCTGTCCCCCGTGTACTGTGCCCTCCTCATTTACTGTAGACCGCACTGCTGCCCCCTCTACTTTCCTACATGTACTGCCCCCAGTTCAAACACCCAACCTCCCAGGATCCGTGACAGCAGTGACACAGCCCTTCCAGTATACAAAAACGATCCTTCATATACCATACATAGGAAAGACCAATGTGTATTCTGGGGTGCAATCTCACAGGCAGACATGCTCTGTGCATCTAAACGTACTACTTGTGATAGTATTTCTCAGTAAGCGTTTTAATACTGTATAAGGATTACTGTATAGGATATTCAATTTTTTTTTCTCAGAGAATAGGTGCAGGTACTACCCCCTTCTCAGTCACCCCTTGTCTCCGCCCACCCCACCCACCTCCAAACACCGTCCCTGATCCGCTGCAGCCAGTGACAAAAGATCCCCCTATCATCAGTAGATCCCCCCTGCAACAATAGACCCCTCTGCAGCAAAATACCAACCCAGTAACAATAGATTCTCTTTAGCAACAAAAGGCCAACCACCAGTAACTATAGATCCCCTGGTAGCTAGCATCAATAGACCCTCCAGCAGCCAGCAACAATATACCCCTCCTTCAGCTTTAGATTCCTCCCAGCAACATAAGACTCCACAGGAACATTAGATCCCCACCAGCAACAATAGACCACCCCAGCAACAATAGATTCCCCAACAGACCCTTCAGAACAACCCACCACCCCTTTCCATTACATACATTCAGTGCTAAAGGTGCTGGAATTGTGTTCCCCTGCATTTTCACTGAAAAAAAAATCCCTGGGATATTCTATATTATATAATATATTAAGATTGTAGTACTAAAATAGACCATAGGAATGGTTCTTGTTGTAATAATGGTAGCCCCATACATGTAATATTATAGTTCTCTTGAGGCACGCACCTTATCTTTTTGTTTTAATAGATGGGATTTAGAAAATAGTAGAAACAATTATAATAGTAATATAGTCTTGACATTTCATTAATTTATCTTATACAAACTGGGCAATTACAACCAAAGATAACAAATACAAGATAACATTTTAGATATCACTGGAGTTTCCAAATGCTGTTGAAATTAAGTTGAGGAAAGGAACTGTAAATTCCAACCTTCTGTTTTGCTATCAAAGCAATTACTTGTTTCTTGCTCTATGAAAGGTTGCAGGGTTCAAGACATTCTTCCCTCTCTGCAAGCAGAAGGTATTTCACAACAGGTTCTTGTAAATAAATGAAACAATAGTTTCAGCTGTCCTGAATTTAGGGTATTATTTTTTCTTTTGTATACTGTGCGTTTGTCCCTTTTATATATTTCGTTTCTGTTTTATGTGCAACACTAAAAAAAATAATTGAAAGCAATTCTTTCTTTTTGATTAAGTAAATTTAAAATTCTGCATATGAATATTTCATATTTACCATCTGCTACCAACAGGCGGTATGCGGTGGCAGTAATTTTCTGAAGCCTCAAATGACAGTGCTTGTTGGAAAATGGACTCAAATAGCAGGGACATCAGGTTACACACACAAAAGAATGATACAAAGAACGAACACCCCTGCCCCCCCCCCAAATGTTCTAATGGAGTTAAATCAGAAAGGCCAATTTGGTTGTTTTAATTGCAAACATGGTGCCCCCAAGCATGCAGCAATTGCTGGACTTACCTATTTGAAAGGAATGCTTTAAACCTCAAGTATCAGGATGCAATAGCTAAGGCCCCTTGTCCTCTTTTCTAGCATTTTGGGATTCCCCAGTTGTCAGGATTTTAATTGTGTGGTCCCAACAAAATAGACTTTTTTTTTATTAGGCACTGCTTCTACTGGAACCTTATTAAAAACTTAACTTTTATTAGACTAACTGGACCACACTCTAGTTAAACTGTAATGGGTCATCTAAATTCAGCAGTGTGTGCTTCTCACAGCTTAATGCATTACTAGGAAGAAATACTACAGTGTGGGTTTCTTTTTTTGAAATTGTTCTGCATAACTTCATTTACTTGCTCTATCAGATCCAAATGTTAAAGCTAGACTGCAGTGTAGTTGGTGGCTGTGTATATTAAAGGGTAACTAAACCCAAAAACAAAAATTCTGATTATTTTGGCTTACTAGTCCTTGTATGTGAGTGGATGCATTGGTTTATATTTTTTAGGATAAGAATATTTTCAAAAGGCACAGAAAATAATTGTTAATCTTGCCAGAAATGCTGTGTAATTGCGACTTCCTTTCTTTTCCAAGTCCCATGAGCTAAACTGAAAAGAAAAATCATATTTTTTAACATGTGCCTGTTGTTTTGTACACCATCTTTAATTGGTACTTACATTTTAGAGGGCTTCTTAATGAGCTATATGGGATTTTTAATTGTTTTTGGGAGTTAGGGTATTATGTCTTTTCTTTATCACTGTATTAAATAAATGATACATGTTTTTCACAAGCAGTGCAGCTGAATGCTTCTGAAGTAGTGTCACACCAAATTTCACCCATAACTGGGGATCAGGGACTGTCAGAAAATGGCGTAGATTAGGGTTTTTCCACAGCAGGCAAAAAGGGAACCAATGATTACGTTTACGCATCTATGTCTGAATGAGATCCAAACTTTAAAGGTGATTTGGTACAGTGAGGGTGAGGTATGCCCCAGAACCTCCAATAAAGATCATATAATGCTGCATATAGATTAACAGCTGTGTTATCCTCAGATTGAGTAAACTACCATTTTACTGTTACAAGAACAGTAGTCCAGTTATTAAATTAAAAATCTTAAAGGACCAACCCAAACTTTAGTATGGGCAATTGTAGTGAGGACATTGCCACTCTAGGTGGAGCTCCATCTCAGACAAAGGAAGAGACACATTGATTAATCTCTGTGAACATTTTTGTTGGGGATCCAAATAGGGCACTGTTCAAAAGTTTATATAAACTTGGGAAAGAATATAAATTTGAAAAAATTGATGCACCCTAACAAATATTGAGGAACAAAGGACCAGGAGGTACATCTTGTCTTTAGTTGTTGAAGAACATAGTGAGGTTTAGAGTAATTCAATTATGTACATCCCTATCCACAATAATGCCCAAATATTTAAAACAGTCAACTCATTGGAGGGAGGGAGGAATTACCTAAGGATGTAAGGGGGATGGTAGATCATTTTTCAAATGAATAACAAGCCCAGAAAAGAAACGAAAAATATATGAAAAATACTTGTAAAGTTGCCTGTGCCCTAAACTAGCTCTCAACCTAGCTTGGGCACCATCACAATTACTGCCTCTGACATAGATTTGGGACGTTCTCTTTTAAAGGCAGTGTCTCTAAATTTGGCTCTAAAGTGAGACTAGACATACTGGAAATAAAATACAGAAGGTAGGTCATGAAGAAAAGTCAGAGATGGCACCTTGAACCTCCTCCAGGGTCATATGTATGTCTTGAAGGAGTTTCTGTGGTCTGGTAAGGGAAGGAAGGGAAATAAAGTCTACATAAGTAGGCAAGACATCTGCAGTTTAGGAAACCTTAATAGAATACAGCTGTTGATAATATGTTGCAAATCTACAATTGATTGAGTGGAAGGAGTATATTCTTGCGCCAACCAAGCCATTAACTATTCATTTTTGCTACCATGCTTAAATACTTGTGTTTAGAGCAGAGTGCTCTTTTTGACTTTTTCATCTGGTATATATTTAGGACGGGATTTTTTTTTTATTATTATTGCTGTATGATGTGCTACAGCACAAATTACATTTACAAAGAAGAAATGCTACATTTTCAATTGCTGGCAAATTACATTTTGTTGCCAGCTTCTATCTTTAAAAATATTTTGACGGGGTCCTGGAGAGGTCTATGTCCTCTTTTTTTTTAAAACGGAGGTCCTGCCGAATTTTTTTTTTTTTAAAGTCAGCAGTTACAAATACTGCAGCTGCTGACTTTTAAAATATGGACACTTACCTGTCCAGGGCGCCCGCAATGTCAGCACCTGAAGCCGGTCTGTCCCTCGGCTCTGGGGTGGAGGCGCCGCCATCTTCGATAAGGGAATCAAAAAGTAAAGCCTTGCGGCTTCACAGCCTGGTTCCCTACTGCGCATGCGCGAGTCGCTCTGCGTGATGCCACAGGTCCCTGCTGTCTTCTTCATAAAGAAGAAGACAGCCCACTTCAGAAGACAGTGGGGGGGATGGAGGAGGCACCGGATATGGCGCCGGATATGGCATAGATATACGTGGGTGGATTATACAGGTATCTGCTCTCCCCTCTGACCTGAAAGGTGCCAAATGTGACACCAAAGGGGGGGGGATTCCGAAAAGCGGAAGTTCCATTTTTGGGTGGAACTCCGCTTTAAGTAGAAACCAGAAGGAAAATGTAATTTGCTGGAAATTTAATGTGCTGGAATGCTTTCAGAAGCGGCGGGAGAGAGCATCACCGGTGTTTCTCTGGCTTATCGTTTCACCCCAAATAAACAATCCAATGGTGCGGCCGACTAGTCCCAGAGGGGATCGAAGAGTAGATTCTATTTGACCTTGTAAGACTGGAACGATGTCATGACGTCACTTCTGGTCCAGGTTGGAGGTAAACATTTTTTTTTTTTTTTTTTTTAAAGCAAAAGATATTTTTGACTCAGATCTCTCCATAAAGAGGACCTGTCATCTTTTTTTCTATTACAAGTGATGTTTACATTCCTTGTAATAACAAAAAAAAATGTAAAAAAAATTAAAGAGACAGTGTAAAAATAAAAAGTTAAATAAACTATAACAAAAAAAAACATGAAAGCGCCCCCATCCCTCCATGCTCGTGCGTAGAAGAAAAGGCATATGTAAGTCCCTCACGCATATGTAAATGGTATTCTCACCACACATGTGAAATATCACCGTAAACGTTAAAGCATCAGCAATAATTCTAGTGCTAGACCTCCTCTGTAACTCTTAACAAGTAAACTGTAAAGGTGTTTAAAACGACGCCTATGGATATTTTTGAGTATCATAGATTGTCGCCATTCCACGAGTGAGCGCAATTTTAAAGAGTGACATGTTAGGTATCTATTTACTTGATGTAACATCATCTTTCACATTTTACAAAAAAATTGGTGGTATATACTATGTTTTTAATTTCTTTTTAATTCATTAAAGTGTATTTTTTCCAAAAACATTGTGTTTGGAAAACCGCTCCGCAAATACCATATGACATAAAAAAATGCAACAATCGCCATTTCATTACCTAGGGTCTATGCAATAATGTATAATGTTTGGGGATTATAAGTAATTTTCTAGCAAAAAATACTGATTTAAACTTGTAAACAAAATGTGGCAGAAAACTCATGGCCTCTAAGTAGTTAAGAAGGCTCAGTATTCCCTTAAGAAATCCTTTACTAATACTTTTTCACGTCAAAGATTTTTATTTCATTTTCAAACAAGAAACAGAAACTTTAAACAATAGAAAAGGAAAAAAAATAAAAATAAAAAATAAGATACAATACATATATTAAATTTCATATATGGTAATTCTTGGAAATAAATAAGCATAAATATAAGCATGAGTATTAAATAATCTAAAAAGTATACTAATGTGTTAGAAGTCAGAAACTGTGACAAAAGCCTAATTAGTAGTGTTTCGTGGATACAAAGAGTAACCCTGAATCACTTCTAAAGCCATTATGAATTTGCCTCCAGACCGTCTTGCCACCCCATATGGGTACAAACTGTGGCAAAGCGGTGGCAATTAAATATAACAGGTATTACCTTAGATAAGGGAATACTGAGAATACAAAGGCAATAATAGAATGCTAAGAAGAATGTATATAAAGTGACCAAGGTCGCAATCATAATGGTTGCAACGTACTTCTAACTTCTATATAGATAAAAAAAAAAAAAAGGGGGGAAAAAAGGAAGGAAGGAAAGGGTTTCTCCAGGTGGTGATCTGCGTGTCGTATAGGATATTGTAGTTTATCCGCTAAAATAATCGGTAAACTATTGAGGTAACAATAATGACTGGTCAAAGTCAGGAGGAAGATAATGTTTTACCCAAGGTTGCCAAATCTGCCTAAATTTGATGATATTATTATCTTCTATGGCTGACATTTTAGCATGAGTCAATGCTCTATTCATCCTGTGCTTAGCTTCCGCTACAATTAAAGTTTTGGATTTCCAAGCTTTGGCTATGGTTTGTTTAGCGGCAGTACTAAGCTGGAGAAATAGTTTAAATTGCGGGTGCGTTAGTGATGGAGGTTTTAGATTCAAAAGAGCCGAGGCTGGATCTATGGGTATAGGACATTCAAGGGCTTTTGAAGCCAAGGCAAAAATATTTTTCCAGAATTCTTGGACCACCGGGCATTGCCACCAGATGTGGAAATGGGTACCTGGGGTCGGGCAACCTCTGAAGCAGGTATTAGGATAGGTCGGGGTAAATTTGGCTATTCTGGCCGGTACCAGGTACCATCTAGCTAATACTTTAAAGTTGGTTTCAATAGCATAGCAATTTGAGGAAGAGCTTTTAGTAGCTTGCCATATATTGGACCAGTCATTAGTGTCAAAAACTCTGTTCATATCTACTGCCCATTTATCTGCATAGGAGGGTAATACATTATTAGGAAGAGAAGTGAGTTTTTGATATATCAGGGAAATAACCCCTCTAACATGTGGGTCACTTTTACATATTCGTTCAAATTGAGACATTTGATTAAGTAATGTGCCAGTATTTAGAAGAGGAGTATAGAAATGTTTAATTTGCAGGTATCTAAAGGTTTCAGATCTTGAGAGTCCGTAAGTATCACATATTGTCGGGAATTCCAGGATATTGGAATTATTACATATTTGGTAAAATCGAGATAAATTTAAGGAGGACCAGGCAGAAAATGATTTCGGATATCTCCAGGCTGGATTCCCGAGGAAGGATAAGAGAGGGTTATGTGGTGATTGAAGGTTGGTAGGTTTACCAAATTTGTCCCATATTGCTAAGGAGTGTTTCGTAATGGGATTAGAAATATGTGACCGATCTGTGGGATGAATCCATAGTATATTCGCAATAGAGATAGGGTCACAGTCTACCGATTCAATAGACACCCAAAGGGGTGTTTCTTCTATTGAGTGATATTTCGCAAGAATTGAGAGCTGTGCAGCAGAATAGTAGGAAACAAAGTTTGGTAAACCAAGCCCACCCCTCAATTTACTAAGATATAACGTGGTCATTGGTATCCGTGGTTTAATTTTCCCCCAAATGAAGGCCAAGACTCTACGTTGTATTATTCTGAGGAAATATGCAGGTATTGGGATAGGTAAAACTCTAAACAAATATAAAAATTTCGGTAGGATTGAAATTTTTATTGCATTGATCCTTCCTAACCAAGATAACGGTAGGGAAGACCATTGTTTCAGGTAATTAGTGACTTGTTTCAATAAAGGGAGGTAATTAACTCTAAATAAATCTTTGAGTGAAGTTGTGAGTTGAACACCCAGGTATGGTAACTGGTTAGTAACCCAGTGAAATGGCAAGGTAGATTGGAAACGCAAGAGGTCAGTATGTTCTAAAGATATATTAAGCACGTTTGATTTGGTTGGGTTAACTTTAAGGCCAGAGACTGTAGCAAATATGTCCAATATGTTCAATAAATTTGGAGCAGATATATGTGGATGAGATAAGAATATGAGGATATCATCAGCAAAAAGACACAGCTTATGTTGTTAACCACCTAATTCAATTCCCTTAATATCATGATTACTCCTAATTAATTGTGCCAATGGTTCGATAAGGAGAGCAAAAAGTAAGGGGGATAGGGAACACCCCTGTCTCGTACCCCTACTAATGTTCATCATAGCAGATTTGTATCCGGCATATTTGATGTATGCTTTAGGGTTATCGTACAGCGAGGAGATCCATTTTAGAAAATGATCCCCGAATCCCCATTTTTGTAACGTATACTGCATATAAGGCCAGGTGACTGAATCAAACGCCTTCTTAATATCTAGAGATATAAGGCATGAAGGAATGCGTCTAGATTTAGCTGCGTTTATGAGTAAAAGAGCGCGTCTGATGTTATCACCTGCCTGTCTCTTTGGCATGAAGCCAGTTTGATCACGGTGTATTAACTGACCTATAGTTTCGTTAAGGCGGGTAGCTAGTATCTTAGCCAATAGTTTTATGTCAAGGTTGAGAAGGGATATAGGATGATAACTTGACCAAGAAGTAGCGTCTGAATGTGGTTTAGGAATCATCACTATAATGGAGTTGAGTGTTTCTGTACGAAAGGAGTGGTTTTCAAGGATAGAGTTGAAGGCTCTGGTTAGAACAGGCGCTAGTATGTGTGAAAACTGCTTATAGTATAATGCAGAGAACCCGTCTGGACCTGGTCTTTTATTAAGTTTTAAGTGGTTGATTGCATTCAGGACTTCCGGGGTAGTTATATAGCGTTCAAGGTTGTCACGTTGTAATTGATCTAGGGTGGGGAGGTTAATATTGGAAAACATGGTGTCCGCTTTTGATGCATCGAACTGCTGAGAAGAGGAGTATAATTTAGATAAGTTGGAGTGAAAAACTTTGAGTATTTTAACTGGATTGCTTGTGTAACTGTCACAAGTAGTTTTGAGTCTGAAAGAGGACTGCACTTTTTGTATCGTTTTTAAGCTACGTGCCATGGGAGTGTCGGGTTTGTTAGCCTTGAGATACTGGATATGCTGGCGTTTACTTATCAATTTGTCAGCCGAGTCAGTTAAAAAGAGATCTAGGTCTAGTCGTGCTTTATCTAATTTCGTATGGTTATCAATAGTTGGAGAAGATTGGAAGTTTGAGTGACATGTGTTGAAAGCAGTCTCCAATTTTGCAAATAAAAGTTTACGTTCTCTTTTAAGTGTTGATGATAGACGAATAAGATTACCTCGCATAACAGATTTGTGGGCTTCCCACAATGTCAGGGAAGAAACATCATCTGTATCATTAAAGGAGATATAGTCAGACAGCGCTTGCTCAATCAGCAATTTGTGGGATGGATGTGTTAGTAGGGTATCATTAACGCACCAAGTTGTATCGTGCGATCTGGGTATAGTGGAGGCTAGGGTGGTGAAAACTGCACAATGGTCTGACCATGGTATTGGGATAATTTTAGATGATATTACTTCTGGTAACATACTAGAAGGAACCATAATGTGATCAATACGGGAAAATGATTTGTGTGGGTATGAGTAATGTGTGTAGCGTCTATTGGTAGGATTAAGTTCTCTCCATGTGTCTACCAATTTGTGAGCTGTTAACAGGGGCTGTAGGGATACCTTAGCGGAGTTTGAATTGGGGATAATTGGGGATTTGTCAAGGAAGGGGAAAACCGTAGAATTGGAGTCTCCACATAGAACTAGTGTACCAAATTTATGTGTATCAATAAGTTGGAAGAGGTGAGACATAAAAGCAAGTGGTCGCTTATTGGGGGCGTAATAAGAGACAACCGTAATGGGAGCATCAGCGAGGTAACCAGTAATCAAGATGTATCTACCTTCTGGATCATTCAATTGTGACACAAGGGTAAATGGAGTGTTACGATGAAAACCTATAAGAGTACCCCGTTGCTTAACAGAAGCAGAGGAAACATAAAATTGAGGGTAAGTGGAGGAGAGGAATTTCGGATATGCTTTATCTATAAAGTGAGTTTCCTGCAAACATATAATATGGGCTTTTTTAGCATGAAAAGTGCACATAGCTTTAGAGCATTTGTGGGGGATATTAAACCCTTGTACATTTAAAGACAGAATATTTATAGGGGCCATGACTGCATAACATACATTACTATGAGAGTAAAAACATAACTTACTTCTAGGCACGCGATCACCACCTGGGGAGGGAAAAGGATAAAGATGACAAAAAAGAAAAAAGTAAAATAGAAATAAAAAAATCGGTCAATCCCTTTATAATAGCATATTAGTAATAAGAAAAGATGGTAACATAGGGTGAGGGAACGTCTACGAAACATATTCAGTATGTTCCGAGAGGTTCCAACGCCATCCGCAGGGACCCGCATAATCCTGGCGGGTAACTGGAGATGGAACAGGGGGCTGCAAGAAATTCCTGAGGGAAGAGTAGCACTGGAGGACCACAGGTGCTGTACAAAAAAAAAAAAAAAAATATTGATCAAAAGTCCGCTTTGTATAAGGACCTAAAAGAGAATAGCATATAAGAATGATACTATTTATTTGTTAGTATATATATCAAAAATGAGTATTATAGTGGAGATGAGAAAAAAAAGAGGAAAATGTCAGGAATGGATATAAACACACTGAGACTTAGAATGTCTGTTAGGAAGAGAAGCGACAAGTTTCGGCAGAAAATTTCCTTATGAAGATTAGAAACTGGTGTGGAAGTGCTGGAGATTTTTAATTTTTCAACCAACGATTAATGCTGGTAGTGAGTAGTAGCAGGACAGACTAGATTGTTGTTTCAGTCCATAGAATCCTCGTTGGAGGGAGTCAGATTTTCAAAACGACCTTGTTTGGGTATATGAAGTAGAGAGGATGAAGCCCCTGCAGAGGTTGTCGTCGTCTTTTGTTGAGGAGATTTTGAGGCTGGACGTCTACGAGGGTGATCGTGTGGTGTGGGCCTGTCAGCGATGCCCATTTCAACCAAGGCCGATTGCAGGTCTTCAGGGGACCTACAGACGTATTTAGCTTCCAAAAAAGAAAATCTTAGGGAAAAAGGGAATCCCCAATGATAGGCAATATGGTGTTGTTGCAGGATTTGTAGCTGGGGTTTCAGTGCACGTCGTTTAGCAACTGTGAGGGGAGATATATCAGCAAAAAGTTGATATGTGTGGCCCTGGAATTGCAATGAATCTTTGTCCCTGGCAGCCGCCAAAAGTTGCTCTTTGGTTCTATAGTAGTGAAATTTAGCAATTATATCTCTTGGAGGGCCATTTGCTTTGCGGGGGGCTAAAGCTCTGTGAACTCTATCCAGTTCCAATCTTTCCACAGGTATACCAGGTAGCAATTCCTGAAATAACGCTGTTATAGTGGTCGGGAGATCTAGGATAGTTTCAGGAATTCCTCTTATTCTCAGGTTCGATCGTCTGTCCCTATTTTCCTGGTCTTCTAAACGTGACTGTAATAAAAGATTTTCTTCCTTAAGTGTTTCAAGCTCTGAGGTGTTTTGCTGTGTAGAGCTATCTAGGTCATCCACTCTAATTTCTAACTCAGCTGTTCTCTGTCCCAGCTCTCTAATCTCCTTAGTCAGTTTGTCAGTAATTCTATCTGAAGTCTTTTTCAGGGCTTTGTGAAGCATATTTTCAAATTTTTTAAACATATCATCATTATTTTCATATTGAGAAAACTCAGTGTCAGAATCAGTGCCTGCAGCTTCCTCAGTAGACTGTGAGGGCGCTGCATTACAGCGCTGTGTGCTTGCCTGTGAGGAGATAGCGGCCGCCATTTTAAGAGACTGCCTGGCCAGCGCCGTTTTTGATAAAGATGCCTTAATTTTTGATTTAGGGCCCCGCAGGACCATTCTTATATCACCTGGGGTCTAGATGGGGCTCGTGGAGCTGTTTTGTACCGTTCGCGGTACCGCTGGGACCCGTAGTTCTCCGGCTATCTCCTCCCTCGGAGCGGAGCTCTAAGCCAGGACGTCCGCCCGCTCAGGCATCCGCGCATGCGCTTACTAATACTTTTTCATATGATCAGTTTCAGCTGTCCAAGTTACCAGGTTGTGATAGATGAATGTGATGCACTGAAGTTTGCTAAAGAAAGTTAGTTGTGCATAGGAAATTGATTCCCATCAGATACAGAACATTAATTTAGGTTTTCTAACCCTTAAACAACAGTAATTCAAATATAAATATAGTAAAAATAGAAAATAAAAGCATGAACTAATGAGTTTAAACTAGTTAGAGTCAAGAAGACTATATATTTGTTTAATATCTGACTATAAATCATTCTTAGATCTCTAGTAAACAGTTGCTATAAAAAGGTAACAATTGCATAATTAATAAGAGCTAGACTTTAGTTTACTTCATCAGACTTTTGAGTGTCTTCCTTTTTATTGCTTTGCCAAACATAAAACCAGTCTAGTGTATATTCATTAATGAATTCCAATTTGAAATTTATAGAGCTGAAAAGGCAATATTGACTGAAAAAGCTATTAAATAAAATAACGCAATTGAAATATCCCAACAATATGCTTATATTTATTTTATTTATTACTTAATCCTATAATTTGAATAAAGCAATTACTTCCATAAACATTTAAAAATGTCATTCTCAGTTAAAGTGAACCTGAATTAAGGCTAAAACTGCCAAATTACCAGTGAAATGTGACAATGAATATCAAGCATCTCCATGTAACAACAGGTTAGTTAATCTGGAATGCTCCTAAACTTACTCTGGACATTTCAATTGGATTGATAATTAAGAGCCTTTTCTTGCCCCTTACCACCTCATTTATCCCACTAGTGGCCAGTGCGGTCACCCATGACAGTAATGGGCCAGTAATGAAGCACAGAAGATACAGGCACAGGATACAGAAAAGTGTATACAGGCATACCCCACTTTTAAGTACACAATGGGGTTTATTTACTAAAGCTGGAAAGTGCAAAATCAGGCTCCCTTCTGCAGAGAAACCAATGAGCTTCTAACCCCAGCTAGTTAAATGAAGCTTTGGTAATAAAACCTGGAAGCTCATTGGTTTCTATGCAGAAGTGAGCCTGATTTTGCACTTTCCAGCCTTAGTAAATAAACCCCATTGTGTACTTAAAAGTGGGGTATGCCTGTACTGTATGTATTTTCTAAGTAGTAGAATTTAATGTAGTAGTAGTATGTAATTTCCTCACAGATATAAGTACAACATGTGTGCCAAAATCACCATTTGAACCTATGCAGTGTTTGTACTAGTTTCTGACAGAATGTTATCTTTCCATAAATGAATGGATGCTGCAGCACACATGAGCAGGAGGCATGGGGCCCAAGATTGAAGATTTTGAAGAAGAGTCAGTACTGAGCAGGCCACATAGTGAAGACTTGGTGGAGTGAACACATGTAAGACCCCTTATACACAGAAGCACTGCTAAAACAGCTGCTAAAGCACCGGTTGTTTTTGCAGTGCCTTAGCGGTGCTTTGCAGCGCTTTTCGGGCACTAGTGGGTTGCTTTTTTTACGGTTGTGTGACAACGTGTGTAAAAAAGAACCAATGATTAAACCAACCACTTGTTTACCATCGCACCAAAGGAAATAGATCACAACTATAAACCAATAAATGCACAAAAAAGCAGCTGCTTGTAAATAAATCAATAACGTAAAATATCACCTAAGCGAAGCAATCAGCAGCGCTAAAATAACCACATACCAAAAATGCGGATACAGAAAGTGAAAAAATATATAAAGTATCTCACAAAAGTGAGTACACCTCTCACATTTTTGTAAATATTTTATTATACCTTTTCATGTGACAACACTGAAGATATGACACTTTTCTACAATGTAAAGTAGTGAGTGTACAGCTTGTATAACAGTGTAAATTTGCAGTCCCCTCAATATAACTCAGCGCACAGCCATTAATGTCTAAACCGCTGGCAACAAAAGTGAGTACACCCCTAAATGAAAATGTCCAAATTGGGCCCAAAGTGTCAATATTTTGTGTGGCCACCATTATTTTCCAGCACTGCCTTAACCTTATTGGGCATGGAGTTCACCATAGCTTCACAGGTTGCCACTGGAGTCCTCTTCCACTCCTCCATGACTACATCACAGAGCTGGTGGATGTTAGAGACCTTGCGCTCATCCACCTTCCATTTGAGGATGCCCCACAGATGCTCAAAAGGGTTTAGGTCTGGAGACATGCTTGGCCAGTCCATCATCTTTACCCTCAGCTTCTTTAGCAAGGCAGTGGTCATCTTGGAGGTGTTTGGGGTCGTTATCATGTTGGAATACTGCCCTGCGGCCCAGTCTCTGAGGGGAGGGGATCATGCTCTGCTTCACTATGTCAAAGTACATGTTGGCATTCATGGTTTCCTCAATGAACTGTAGCTCCCCTCATCCAGCCCCAGACCATGACACTCCCATCACCATACTTGACTGTAGGCAAGACACATTTGTCTTTGTACTCCTCATCTGGTTGCCACCACACACGCTTGACACCATCTGCACCAAACAAGTTTATTTTGGTCTCATCAGACCACAGGCCATGGTTCCAGCAATACATGTGCTTAGTTTGCTTGTCATCAGCAAACAGTTTGTTTAGAAGAGGCTTTAGCATCATCTTTAGAAGAGGCTTTCTTCTGGGATGACAGCCATGCCGACCAATTTGATGCAGTGTGCAGCGTAGGGTCTGAGCACTGACAGGCTGACCCCCACCCTTCAACCTCTGCAGCAATTCTGGCTGCACTCATATATCTGTTTCCCAAATACAACCACTGGATATGACGCTGAGCACATACACTCAACTTCTTTAGTCGACCATGGTGAGGCCTGTTCTGAGTGGAACTTGTCCTGTTAAACCGCTGTATGGTCCTCGCCACCATGCAGAAGCTCAGTTTCAGGGTCTTGGCAATCTTCTTATAGCCTAGGCCATCTTTATGTAGAGCAACAATTCTTTTTTTCAGATCCTCAGAGAGTTCTTTGCCATGAAGTGCCTTGTTGAACTTCCAGTGATCAGTATGAGAGAGTGAGAGGGATAAAACCAAATTTAACACACTTGATCCACATTCACACCTGAGACCTTGTAACACTAACAAGTCACATGACACCGGGGAGAGAAAATGGCTAAGTGTGCCAAATTTGGACATTTTCACTTGTGTACTCACTTTTGTTGCCAGCGGTTTAGACATTAATGGCTGTGTGTTGAGTTATTTTGAGGGACAGCAAATTTACACTGTCATACAAGCTGTACACTCACTACTTTACATTGTAGCAAAGTGTAATTTCTTCAGTGTTGTCACATGAAAAGATATAATAAAATATTTACAAAAATGTGAGGGGTATACTCACTTTTGTAAGATACTGTATATAGATAGAAAATGCATTAACAGTCCATAGACAATCAATAGTGATGAAAAAAAGAATGTCCATAAACATATGAACGATCTTCCAAAGGGTGCAAAGAATCTTCACACAACACCATGCGTGTCTCAGGAACCACTCCCCGTCAGTAATGAACTCAGCAAGGGATGATGCCTTACACTCCCGTGAGTGCTGACTCCATTCATTTTTAGGACGTCACCATTCAAAAGTTGGTTCGATGCTTGACACTAAGGTTTATTTTAAACCTACAGACCAAAATAGTTGTTTCTCAGTTAAAAGTGGCCATCATCCGGCCTGGATTAAAAACATACCAAAGGGACAAATCAAGCCTATGTCTATCAAACGTAATTGCAGTAAGGATGAGCATTATTTTGTGCAATCAAATGTTTTGAAAGAATTGTTTGTACAAAAAGGATATGACCCTAAATATTTAGATGAGATTATTGGTAATTTGGCTACCACTTCCAGATTTCAGGAGAATATAACTAAAAACACCATTATAGCATCTAATCAATATCAATGGGGTTTCATATCAGATTTCCATCACCAATATCGTGAGATAGAGGCCATATTTTAAAAAAAAATGGTCTATACTATCTATGGACAGGTATTTGGGTTCAGTTCTCCCCACTAATCCCAAATTTATCTACAGCAAGGCACCCAACTTTGGTGATAGGGTGGTTAAGAAACTATTAGACCCACCTGGACAACAAAAACTACATTTTGATAAAAAAGGATTTTTCCTGTGTAGGAAGTATGTATGTTGCAGAACTGTTAAAACTACAAATAGGGGATGTACTTCATTTCATTCTCAGGTTGAGAGTAAAGATTTTACCATTGATGAGTTCATCACCTGTAATATAGCGCATGTGGTGTATTTATTGTAGTGTCCATGTGGGCTTTATTATGTTGGACGCACAAAACGGTTACTGAGGATACGTATCTCAGACCATATGACCACCATTAGGAATGGTTTCATTAACCACTTCAGCCCCGACTCCGTTACTCCGTTTCATAGTCGAGATGTGACTGGGGGGTGGGGTGGGAGGGAGGGGGGGCAGGGGGAAGTTTTAGTTAGTTGGTCTATGTTAGACAGTTGGCCTCGGCCAGTTTTTGGATGTTGTCTTGCGGACGCATCATATGTTGTATGTTATGCATATTAAAATTTCAATAAACAGATTTTTCAAAAAAAAAAAAAACACTTCAGTCCCGGAGGATTTGGCTGCTCAATGACCAGAGCCCTTTTTACATTGCGCCACTGCGCTGCTTTAACTGGTAATTGCGCGGTCATGCAATACTATTCCCAAACAAAATTTGTGCCCTTTTTTTCCCAGTAGAGATTTCTTTTGATGGTATTTGATTGCCTCTGCAATTTTTATTTATTGGAAAAAGACTGAAAATTTTGAAAAAAAATAATATATTTTCGATTTTTTGTTATAAAAAAAATCCAATAAACAAAATTTTAGTGATACATTTAGGCCAAAATGTATTCAGCCACATGTCTTTGGTAAAAAAAAATTCAATAAGCATATATTTATTGATTTGCGCAAAAGTTATTGCGTCTAAAAACTAGGGTAAATTTTCTTGAATTTAATGCAGCTTTTAGTTTATGACTGCCTATCTCATTTCCTGAAGTGCTAGGTAGGGTAGGGCAGTACAACCCCCTCCCCCCAAAAAAAAAAACATTTTGGAAAGTAGACACCCGAAGGAAATTTAAGCTCATTAAATATTCAATTTTTTTGTCACAAGTGATTGAAAAATTTAAAAAAGTTACATATAGATATTGATATATTACTCGGCCGCTTCTCCTGAGTATGGGAATACCTCCTGTGTGAGACTTTTTGGGAGCCTAGCATGTAGAGGACCCCGAAAACCAAGCACCACCTTCAGGATTTCTAAGAGCGTAAATATTTGATTTCACCCCTCACTACCTATCGCAGTGTCGAAGGCCATAAAATGCCAAGATAGCACAACCCCCCCCCCCCCCAAATTACCTAATTTTGGAAAGTAGATACCCCAAGCTATTTGCTGAGAGGCATGTTGAGTACATGGTATATTTTATATTTTAACCACAAGTTTCGAGGAAATTAAATATTTTTTTTTATTTTTTTTGTCACTAAATGGCAACTAAGAGGCATGTTGAGTATTTTTCAGATCTCACTTTTTGCCACAAAGTTTCTTTTCTTTACCTTTCTTCATTTTCAAAAATAAATAAGAGCTGCAAAATACTCACCATGCCTCTTAGCAAATACCTTTCTGGTGTCTACTTTTCAAAATAGGGTCATTTGGGGGGGGGGGTTGTGGTATCTGGACATTTTAGGGCCTCCATAACTGTGATAGGTAGTGAGGAGTAAAATCACAATTGTACGCCTTTAGAAAGCCTTAAGGCAGTGATTGGATTTTGGGGTCCTGTATGCGGCTAGGCTCCCAAAAAGTCCCCCACATATGGTATCCCCATACTCAGGAGAAGCAGCAGAATGTATTTTGGGGTGTAATTCTACATATAACTATGGCATGTTTGAACAATATATCATTTAGTGACAACTTTGTGCAAAAAAAAAAAAAAGTTTGTCATTTTCCAGAAACTTGTGGCAAAATATAAAAATATTCCATGGACTCATCAGCAAATAGCTTGGGGTGTCTACTTTCCAAAAAGGGGTCATTTGGGGGGGGGGGGTTGAACTGTCCTGCCATTTTATGCACAACATTAGAAGCTTATGTAACACATCACGGACTCGTCTAACCACTTGAAGACAAAGCCCTGACACTTTTTGTTTACATGAAAAAATATTATTTTTTTGCTAGAAAATTACTTTGAACCCACAAACATTATATATATTTTTTTTAAAGCAAAAGCCCTATAGATTAAAATTGTAGGAGTTGCATCTTTTTTTTTTAAACATTATTTGCGCAGCAATTTTTCAAACGCAATTTTTAAAACACAATATTTTGGGAAAAAAAACTTTTTTAAAATTATAATGCACTAAAACACACTATATTGCCCAAATGTTTGATGAAATAAAAAAGATGATCTTATGCTGAGTACATGGATACCAAACATGACATGCTTTAAAATTTTGAGTATCATAGTATTGTCGCATTCCTGAGTGAGGCAATTTAATGAGGACATGTTAGGGTGATCTATTTTACTTGATTGGATACATCATCTTTCACATTTTACAAAAAAATTTGGTGGTATTAGTACTATGTTTTTTATTTATCTTTTTAATGCAATTAAAGTTGTATTGATATTCACATAAACAATAGTAGATTTGTATGGAAAAACCGCAATCCGCAAATACCGTTATGCACATAAAAAAATGCAACAAATCGCTCTTGCATATTCCTAGGGTCATAAGCAATAATTTTTATATGTATGGGGATAAAAGTCGAAATCTCATTAATTGATGCAGGATATTTCTAGCATAGGATTGATTTACTTGTAAACAGAATTGTGGCAGAAACAGAAAACTCATGGCATTCAGATGTGGTTAGAGAAGGCTATCAGAATATTTACGCTTAAGAAATTCGTTACTAATACTTTTTCATATGATCAAGTTTCAGCTGTCGCTATTTTGTACGCCATGTTTGTGAATAGATGAATGAGATAGACACTGAAGTTTGCAAATCGGAAAATAAAAGCCTGACCTAATGATATTTAAACTAGTTAGAGTCAAGAGACGAACATATCTTAGATTAATATCGATTACGAGAATCAGTTCTTAAATCTCTATACACAGTAAGCTATAAAAAAGGTAACAATTTTCATATTAAAAATATCTAGACGTTAGCTATACTTCATCAGACTTTTTGAGTGTCTTCTTTTTATTGCTTTGCCAAACATTAAAACCAGTCTAGTGTAATATTCATGTAATAATTCCAAATAAATGCATAGAGCTGAAAAAGCAAAATGACTGAAAAAGCTATTAAATAAAATAACGTAAAATATACCAACAATATGCTTATATTTATTTTATTTATTAAGTTAATCCTATAATTTGAATAAAGCAATTACTTTCAATAAAAATATCACAGTTAAAGTGACCCCTGAATTAAGGCTAAAACTGCCAAAATTACCAGTGAAATGTGACAATGCAATCATCTCCATGTAACAACAGCAGCGACAGTTTCAATTAAAATAAGAACCACATTTACCACTAAAATGACAGTGATGGGGATACAGGATACAGAAAAGTGTATACAGGCAATACCCCACTTTTAAGTACACAATGGGGTTTATTTACTAAAGCTGGAAAGTGCAAAATCAGGCTCAACTTCTGCAGAGAAACCATTGAGCTTCTAACCCCAGCTAGTTAAATTGAAGCTTTGGTAATAAAACCTGGAAGCTCATTGGTTTCTATGCAGAAGTGAGCCTGATTTTGCACTTTCCAGCCTTAGTAAATAAACCCCATATAAGTATCTCACAAAAGTGAGTACACCTCTCACATTTTTGTAAATATTTTATTATATCTTTTCATGTGACAACACTGAAGATATGACACTTTGCTACAATGTAAAGTAGTGAGTGTACAGCTTGTATAACAGTGTAAATTTGCAGTCCCCTCAAAATAACTCAACACACAGCCATTAATGTCTAAACCGCTGGCAACAAAAGTGAGTACACCCCTAAGTGAAAATGTCCAAATTGGGCCCAAAGTGTCAATATTTTGTGTGGCCACCATTATTTTCCAGCACTGCCTTAACCCTCTTGGGCATGGAGTTCACCAGAGCTTCACAGGTTGCCACTGGAGTCCTCCATGACTACATCACAGAGCTGGTGGATGTTAGAGACCTTGCGCTCATCCACCTTCCATTTGAGGATGCCCCACAGATGCTCAAAAGGGTTTAGGTCTGGAGACATGCTTGGCCAGTCCATCACCTTTACCCTCAGCTTCTTTAGCAAGGCAGTGGTCATCTTGGAGGTGTTTGGGGTCGTTATCATGTTGGAATACTGCCCTGCGGCCCAGTCTCTGAAGGGAGGGGATCATGCTCTGCTTCACTATGTCAAAGTACATGTTGGCATTCATGGTTTCCTCAATGAACTGTAGCTCCCCTCATGCAGCCCCAGACCATGACACTCCCATCACCATACTTGACTGTAGGCAAGACACATTTGTCTTTGTACTCCTCATCTGGTTGCCACCACACACGCTTGACACCATCTGCACCAAACAAGTTTATCTTGGTCTCATCAGACCACAGGCCATGGTTCCAGTAATCCATGTCCTTAGTCTGCTTGTCTTCAGCAAACTGTTTGCGGGCTTTCTTTAGCATCATCTTTAGAAGAGGCTTTCTTCTGGGATGACAGCCATGCAGACCAATTTGATGCAGTGTGCGGCGTAGGGTCTGAGCACTGACAGGCTGACCCCCCACCCCTTCAACCTCTGCAGCAATGCTGGCTGCACTCATATATCTATTTCCCAAAGACAACCACTGGATATGACGCTGAGCACGTGCACTCAACTTCTTTGGTCGACCATGGCGAGGCCTGTTCTGAGTGGAACCTGTCCTGTTAAACTGCTGTATGGTCTTGGCCACCATGCTGCAGCTCAGTTTCAGGGTCTTGGCAATCTTCTTATAGCCTAGGCCATCTTTATGTAGAGCAACAATTCTTTTTTTCAGATCCTCAGAGAGTTCTTTGCCATGAGGTGCCTTGTTGAACTTCCAGTGATCAGTATGAGAGAGTGAGAGGGATAACACCAAATTTAACACACCTGATCCACATTCACACCTGAGACCTTGTAACACTAATGAGTCACATGACACCGGGGAGGGAAAATGGCTAAGTGGGCCAAATTTGGACATTTTCACTTGTGTACTCACTTTTGTTGCCAGCGGTTTAGACATTAATGGCTGTGTGTTGAGTTATTTTGAGGGGACAGCAAATTTACACTGTTATACAAGCTGTACACTCACTACTTTACATTGTAGCAAAGTGTAATTTCTTCAGTGTTGTCACATGAAAAGATATAATAAAATATTTACAAAAATGTGAGGGGTGTACTCACTTTAGTGATGAAAAAAAGAATGTCCATAAACATATGAACGATCTTCCAAAGGGTGCAAAGAATCTTCACACAACACCATGCGTGTCTCAGGAACCACTCCCCGTCAGTAATGAACTCAGCAAGAGATGATGCCTTACACTCCCGTGAGTGCTGACTCCATTCATTTTAAGGACGTCACCATTCAAAAGTTGGTTCGATGCTTGACACTAAGGTTTATTTTAAACCTACAGACCAAAATAGTTATTTCTCAGTTAAAAGTGGCCATCATCCGGCCTGGATTAAAAACATACCAAAGGGACAAATCAAGCCTATGTCTATCAAACATAATTGCAGTAAGGATGAGCATTATTTTGTGCAATCAAATGTATTGAAAGAATTGTTTGTACAAAAAGGATATGACCCTAAATATTTAGATGAGATTATTGGTAATTTGGCTACCACTTCCAGATTTCAGGAGAATATAACTAAAAACACCATTATAGCATCTAATCAATATCAATGGGGTTTCATATCAGATTTCCATCACCAATATCGTGAGATAGAGGCCATATTTTAAAAAAATTGGTCTATACTATCTATGGACAGGTATTTGGGTTCAGTTCTCCCCACTAATCCCAAATGTATCTACAGCAAGGCACCTAACTTTGGTGATAGGGTGGTTAAGAAACTATTAGACCCACCTGGACAACAAAAACTACATTTTGATAAAAAAGGATTTTTCCTGTGTAGGAAGTATGTATGTTGCAGAACTGTTAAAACTACAAATAGGGGATGTACTTCATTTCATTCTCAGGTTGAGAGTAAAGATTTTACCATTGATGAGTTCATCACCTGTAATATAGCGCATGTGGTGTATTTATTGTAGTGTCCATGTGGGCTTTATTATGTTGGACGCACAAAACGGTTACTGAGGATACGTATCTCAGACCATATGACCACCATTAGGAATGGTTTCATTAACCACTTCAGCCCCGGAGGATTTGGCTGCTCAATGACCAGAGCCCTTTTTACATTGCGGCACTGCGCTGCTTTAACTGGTAATTGCGCGGTCATGCAATACTATTCCCAAACAAAATTTGTGCCCTTTTTTTCCCAGTAGAGATTTCTTTTGATGGTATTTGATTGCCTCTGCAATTTTTATTTATTGGAAAAAGACTGAAAATTTTGAAAAAAAATTATATATTTTCGAATTTTTGTTATAAAAAAAATCCAATAAACAAAATTTTAGTGATACATTTAGGCCAAAATGTATTCAGCCACATGTCTTTGGTAAAAAAAAATTCAATAAGCATATATTTATTGATTTGCGCAAAAGTTATTGCGTCTAAAAACTAGGGTAAATTTTCTTGAATTTATGCAGCTTTTAGTTTATGACTGCCTATCTCATTTCCTGAAGTGCTAGGTAGGGTAGGGCAGTACAACCCCCTCCCCCCCAAAAAAAAAACATTTTGGAAAGTAGACACCCCAAGGAAATTTGAGCTCATTAAATATTCAATTTTTTTGTCACAAGTGATTGAAAAATTAAAAAAAGTTACATATAGATATTGATATATTACTCACACGTGCCATGGTTATATGTGGAATTACACCCCAAAGTACATTCGGCCGCTTCTCCTGAGTATGGGAATACCTCCTGTGTGAGACTTTTTGGGAGCCTAGCCATGTAGAGGACCCCGAAAACCAAGCACCACCTTCAGGATTTCTAAGAGCGTAAATATTTGATTTCACCCCTCACTACCTATCGCAGTGTCGAAGGCCATAAAATGCCAAGATAGCACAACCCCCCCCCCCAAATGACCTAATTTTGGAAAGTAGATACCCCAAGCTATTTGCTGAGAGGCATGTTGAGTACATGGTATATTTTATATTTTGCCACAAGTTTCGAGGAAATTAAATTTTTATTTTTTATTTTTTTTTTTTTTGTCACTAAATGGCAACTAAGAGGCATGTTGAGTATTTTTCAGATCTCACTTTTTGCCACAAAGTTTCTTTTCTTTACCTTTCTTCATTTTCAAAAATAAATAAGAGCTGCAAAATACTCACCATGCCTCTTAGCAAATACCTTTCTGGTGTCTACTTTTCAAAATAGGGTCATTTGGGAGGGGGGCGGGGGGTTGTGGTATCTGGACATTTTAGGGCCTCCATAACTGTGATAGGTAGTGAGGAGTAAAATCACAATTGTACGCCTTTAGAAAGCCTTAAGGCAGTGATTGGATTTTGGGGTCCTGTATGCGGCTAGGCTCCCAAAAAGTCTCCCACATATGGTATCCCCATACTCAGGAGAAGCAGCAGAATGTATTTTGGGGTGTAATTCTACGTATAACTATGGCATGTTTGAACAATATATCATTTAGTGACAACTTTGTGCAAAAAAAAAAAAAAAGTTTGTAATTTTCCAGAAACTTGTGGCAAAATATAAAATATTCCATGGACTCATCAGCAAATAGCTTGGGGTGTCTACTTTCCAAAAAGGGGTCATTTGGGGGGGGGGGGGTTGAACTGTCCTGCCATTTTATGCACAACATTAGAAGCTTATGTAACACATCACGGACTTGTCTAACCACTTGAAGACAAAGCCCTGACACTTTTTGTTTACATGAAAAAATATTATTTTTTTGCTAGAAAATTACTTTGAACCCACAAACATTATATATATATTTTTTAAAGCAAAAGCCCTATAGATTCAAATTGTAGGAGTTGCATCTTTTTTTTTTTTAAACATTATTTGCGCAGCAATTTTTCAAACGCAATTTTTAAAACACAATATTTTGGGAAAAAAACACTTTTTTTTTAAATTATAATGCACTAAAACACACTATATTGCCCAAATGTTTGATGAAATAAAAAAGATGATCTTATGCTGAGTACATGGATACCAAACATGACATGCTTTAAAATTTTGCACAAACGTGCAGCGGCAACAAACTACATACATTTTTAAAAGCCTTTTAAATCCTTTACAGGTTACCACTTTAGATTTACAGATCTGGCTGAAAAGAATGATACCAAGATGATACCTAAACCTGCAGGCATCATTCTGGTATAACCACTCAAAGTCCAGCAAATACCAGTACGTTGCTGGTCCTTGTTGGGCATATATTTTAATGTTCTTTTTTTTAATGCAGCCTGTGGGCTGAACGAAAAAAAGAGATTGATCGGTGGTTATGCTCACTATTAGAATACTGTCCTTCATCCACCCACTTCTAATGATGGGCATACATGCACCAATAATTTTTTTAACTGTGTTGGTGAAATCACCTTCTACAGTGCTGTAGTCGCTGATTTTCGTATCGTGAAAGCAAACACTGTTGCTGTCAAAATAAATAAATCAGTGCTGCAGCTGAATGGCATACCTGAAAAGCAAACAATGGTAATGGTAAAACTCAATAAACTCAGGAGGACATGATCACTATTTTAAATAACAACTTCAAACTGGAATACGGCTTCTCCAAAGCCAAACTCACTACTGAGAAATTCTACAGAGTCAGGGAACCCTGGATCAGAGACCCCAGAAGTACACCGCTGGAATGATCTCCTACTCAATAAGGATCCATAACACTCTGTGTTCCTCTTTCTTACTTTTCAAAGTTATGCCGGTAACACACTCAACCCAGCACCGTGCGTTTACTGACACCACAGAATAGATTTAAGCAACATGTGTGTCTGCCTGCAAGTTCCAAACCTTGAAAATTGTAAGTTTAGACTTAATTTTAAGTTTTATAACGTTTTACTACATATATAAGCCAATATACATGGAAAATGCAGCTCATAAACCTGTACTCATGTGAAATTTACACCTGACTGTTATATGTACAAATCAATTTGTTGAAGAATGTTTTGAGATGTTTTGAGAATGCAACATCTTACTCAGTATGTTACTATTTGTACTTTTTGAAAAATAAATAAACTTTAAAGTAAAAAAAAAAAAACATTAACTCAATAAAACAATTGGATTTTTTAAAGCAATCTGTGCCTAAAAAATATATGCCAAAGCATGGGGCCAATCCGCCCCTAATGTTAAGAGCAAATCGCTACTCCACCTCTGTCCCCATGCTTCGGCATATACCGTATATACTCGAGTATAAGCCGACTCGAATATAAGCCGAGGTACCTAATTTTACCACAAAAAAATGGTAAAACGTATTGACTCGAGTATAAGCCTAGGGTGAGAAATACGCAGCTACTGTAAGTGGAAAAGAGGGTCAACAATGCCTATTTGCAGCCTCACTGTGCCCATTTGCATGCCTCACTGTGCCCATTTGCAGCCATAGGTCCCCCAAACTTCAAACTTGGTAGTTAAGGGTTCCTATATGCCCCCTCTCTGAAGCAAAAGGGTCCCAAAATGACATTGCTGCAGGTAGACACAGTTGACCGATTTTGGGGCCCCGTATCTCGGGGCCACTTAGTGCTAGGAACCCCAAATTTGGTGTGCAAACCCAGTGGAACTAGCACTACAACATATCCAAGATGGGGTTCCTAGCAATAAGTGGCCCCGAGATACAGGGCCCTAAAGACAGTTCAGAAAATTCAAGCACTTTTCTGCAGCAGAGAATGACATTTTCCGAACCAACTTTGGGGCCTTGTATCTCTTTGGATATGTTGTAGTGCTAGTTCCACTGGGTTTGCACACCAAATTTGGGGTCCCTAGCACCAAGTGGCCCCAAGATACGGGGGCCCCAAACTCAGTTCGGAAAATGTCATTCTCTGCTGCAGAAAAATGCTTGACTCGAGCGTAAGCCGAGGGGGGCATTTTCAGCACATAAAAAATGTGCTGAAAAACTCGGCTTATACACGAGTATATACGGTATGCTCTTTTTTTTAACTGTGGTGGTGAAATCACCTCCTACAGCACTGGAGTCATGGCTTTACATATCGTAGGAGCAAACGCTGTTGCTGTCAGAATAAATAAACTTGTGCTGCAGCTGAATGGCATACCTGCTAAGCAAATGATAGTTAACAATAAAACAAAGTAACATTACAGTATAACAGTAGGACAAACCATACCTGTAAAGCAGATAGAATAAAACATAGTAAAAATAAAACATTACAGTTCTAAAATACAGTAACAATAGAGAGAATAATAGATATAGAACAATAAAGAGCGAACAATAGAGCGAGAAGAAAAATAAAACCACAACTATTTTTGGCTTTTACATTTTTTTGTGTTTTTGTGTGTTTTTTTTTGCACTTTTATATAAACTGTAAACTCTAAACGTTACAGATTAGGGTCTCTCAAAATGCGATGGCCATCTCATCTTGTGTAAGTGTGCCTAGGACTGTGCAATGCTGTACCCCACGCTAATACTTCACTACTTTCGCGTTTTGAAACAGTCACTAATGCAAAGACCAGGTTGGTCAGGACCGGAGGAACAATAAAAGCGGGTGTCACACCTATATCCTCTCATATTAAAGTTATATTTGTGGACACAGAGGGGTTTCTCCACAACACCAGTCGCCGTAGGAATATGGACCTTCATGTCTGCGTAAAGGGAGGACAGAACGAAAACATTCTTATTATCCCTCCATTTCACAGCGAGCAAATTATTACATCTCAAGCAGGCTCTCTCCCCAGACTAAGACGGGAATCTACAAGTCGCTGGGGTAAGCACCGGCGATTAGATCACACGGTGCCACATGCGCTGATTCTATGATCAAACCAGTGACTAAAAAGTGGCATGCTTGTGTAATAATTATCCACATACAAGTGATACCCCTTTCTGAATAAGGGTGACACCAAGTGCCACACAATCTTACCAGCACTCCCTCTGTAGTCTGGGCAGTTCTCCGGCTCTACGTAACTACCTGTTCCCTCGTAAACCATAAAACTATATGTATATCCTGTTGCCCTGTCACAGAGCTTATACATCTTGACCCCATATCTGGCACGCTTGCTAGGAAGATACTGAATGAGAAGCGGCCATAAAACTTAATCGGGGACTCTTGATAACTTGATAGAAAGTAAACAAGGCTGCAAACTGCTGGTTGAAGTGGTTTACAAGGGGCTGAATTTTGTGGTGCCGATCATATTCAGGGTCACCCCGAGGATGACAGAGTTCATTGTGATTGAAATGCATGAACTGCAAGATCTGCTCATATCGTGTCATGGTCATGGAGGCAGAGAACAGGGGCATATAGTGAATTGGGTCAATGGACCAATATGAACGCAACTCACTTTTTTTAGTTATGCCCATGAGGAGGGATAGGCCCAGGAAGGTCTTAAATTCGGAGACCATGATAGGTCTCCAATCTTTGGCAAGGGTCAACTGGGGATTAGCGGCGATGAATTGACCAGCATACAAATTGCTTTGGTCCACAATAGATCTATAGAGATCTTTCGTGAAAAATAGCAAATAAAAATCAAGTGACGTAAAATCAGCGGTTTCCACCTGAATTCCGGGTTAGCCAGTGAATGGGGGAAGTACGGGTGCTGCAGAAGTGGTGGGCTCCCAATTCAGATTGGCAAATGCAGCAGGAAGGGCACTATGGGCTCGATGGGCCTGTCTTTGTCTTCTTGATGGCTGCGGGACACTCACAGTTTGCTAAAAAAAAAAAAAAAAAAAAAGTGCCATTAACCTGCAGTTCTTTTGTACCTCCCTCCTTTCTTTTGTTACTTCTACTGTATTTCCTTCTTTTCCTGTCTCATTCCCCTTACTTTTATGCTCTCTTTATCCCCTCTATTTTACCTATACAGTATTTTTCCCTGTTTAGTCTCCCACCCCCTTATCCATTACATTGGGCATCCCTGCTCATCCATCCATGTTTTCCACATTTTTACAAATTCTTTCATATTTCCTCTCCTCGTATATACCGTTCTTTCCCTCCATATTGTTTCTGTTATTAATCTCGCCCATTCTCTTTCCGTTGGGGGTTTTTCAGCCTGCCATCTTTGCGCTATTAGCTTTCTTGCTTGGAATAGACATCTCATCACTGCCTTGGTTACCCAGGGGCCTCCGACTATTCCTTCGTCCAGCCCTAGTATACACAGTCTAGGACTCATTTCTAACCTCGCGTCGTAGACTGTGTTCAGCGTATCGAGAATTTCTGACCAATAACGAAACAATTTCGGGCATTTCCACATCATATGTGCTAGGTCTCCAGTGTCTTGACACCTGGGGCACCTGGCGTCCTTTCTCCACCCGAAATCAAAGAGTCTCTTAGGAGTGTAATATGTCCTATGTAATAACATCAGGTATGAGACCCTTTGTGCGGGCGAGACCGACACCATGTGTCCCTTCTCAAGTATTCTCAGCCATTGTTCATCTGACAGGGTTCCGAATTCTTTTTCCCACTTCCTTCTGCTCTTAAGTCGTACTGGGCTTTCTACACTGCCTTCGCATATATATGGGTAAATTTCTGCTATGAATCCTTTGGTCTTGTCTTGGGAGCCTATTCTTTGATATACCGGAGAGTTGACCCAGTTTGGTCCTTGTTTCGCAAATTGCCTATTTAAGGCATGCCTGATTTGTAAATATTTATAAAATGAGTGTTTCGGTAGGTCATAGTCTGTTCTTAGTGCGGTGAATGTCTTTAGTATCTTTCCCTCGTATAGCTGAACTAGTTTAACTATCCCCTTTATCTCCCACTCTTTAATCTTCCCTATCTTCTCCACTTCCTCCAGGTTCTTATTATTCCAGAGGGGGGTATATTTTGTCATGCCCTCCAGCCCTTTTACTGCTTTTAATGCTTTCCAGACTTTTAACCCAAGCCTCACCGTGGGGTTTCTATAACAAAATGAGTTTGCCTCAAGAGCCTCTATTATTGATCTATGCGGAGTACCTGCAATCATTAGATCCTTATTACCTCCTCCAACCCCCCCTATATGTTGTAGTTGGGCGGCTAGGAAGTAGCTTCGTGGATGCGGCAGTGCCATCCCGCCCTTTCTTGTTCCTAGTTGTAATATTTGTAAACCTATCCTAGGCTGGCCTCCTTTCCATATAAGTTCTCTAAACAGCGTGTCGATTTTCCTGAACCATTTTTTATCTATCCATGTTGGGCAGTTGTGCATCAGATACAAAAGCTGTGGCTGCCACAGCATCTTAATCAAATTACATCTCCCCGCAACCGATAATGGGAGGCGTCTCCAGATTGCAATTTTAGATTTAAATTTAGCTAGTAATGGTACAATATTATCATTGATGTAATTATTAGGGTTCTTCTTTATATTTACACCTAAATATTTAATTTGTTCGACCACTTCTAGCTGTAGGCTATTCGGTGTCCTCTGGTTCCCTAGGGGGTCTATGGGCATTAGTGCAGATTTTTCCCAATTTATGGTCAGCCCTGAAATTTTCCCGAAATCTATGAGGATGTTCATCACCTGCCTGGGGGATTGCTCCGCATCCCCCAGGAAGAGGAGGACATCATCCGCATATAATGCGATTCTCTCTTCTCCCCCCTTTCTTCTAAACCCCTGTATATTCGTGTCTGATCTAATTACGCTGGCCAGCGGCTCCATTGCCAGAGCAAAAAGCAAGGGGGACAATGGGCACCCCTGTCTTGTCCCCCTCTCTAATTGAATTTTGTCAGAGAGATCATTGTTAACCCTGATTTTAGCGCTGGGGCCCGTGTACAAGGTTTTAATCCATTCAATGAATGAGGGGCCAAATCCAAATTCCCTTAAAACACGCCACAGGTATCCCCATTCTAAACTATCAAAAGCTTTGACCACATCTAGGGCCATAACCACCCTTGTCCCTGTATCCTCTGTTGGTATCTGCATGTTGAGATACAGCCTCCTGATATTTATACTGGTAGATCTACAGGGGATAAATCCTGTTTGGTCCGGATGTATAAGTCTAGAAATAATTTTATTTAGTCTGATTGCCATAACTTTCGCAAGTATTTTAGCATCCGCACAGAGCAAGGAAATAGGTCTGTAAGACTTAGTCTCTAGCGGGTCCTTCCCCTCCTTATGTAAAACTATTATTGTTGCTTCCGTCATAGACGTTGGCAACCTCCCCTCCTCTTTCGCCCAGTTGAATACTTTAAGAAGCTCTGGCAGTAGTACTTTCCCATATTGTTTATAGGTTTCTGCTGGGAGGCCGTCTGGTCCTGGTGATTTCTGATTGGCCATTTCTTTCACCGCCAGTTGGATTTCCTCCAGTGTTAGCGGTGCCTCCATTATCCCTCTTTCTTCATCTGTGAGAACCGGAATATCAACGTTTCTGAAGAATATGTCCATTTCCCCTTCCTCTACCGTCCCACGCGATCTATACAGTTTTTCATAATATAATCTAAAAGTTTCTGTAATTACTGACTTTTTGGATGATATTTCACCTTTTTCAGTCTTGATCACAGGGACGCTGGAGGGAGGAGAATTGGTTCTCACTAAATGTGCCAACATTTTTCCAACTTTTTCCCCCTCTCCGTAAGCTACCTGTTTCTGGAACAATCTCTTATTCTCTGATTTCTTAATGACTATATCTTTATATTCCTGTTGTTTAGTTAACCATACGCTTTGTGTATCAGGTGTGGGGTTATTGACGTAATCTCCCTCTGCTTTCATCAGCTCTCTCTTACTCCTACTCTCCCATTCCCTTGTGATCTTTTTAATTTTTGATACTGATTGAATGAGAATACCTCTTAAATACGCCTTCAATGCATCCCACATTATACCTCTTGTCACTGACTCATTATTAAATTTTATAAATTCTTCCAGTTTTAATAACACCTCATTTGGGTCCCCTATTAGTTCGAACCAAATTGGGTTCATTTTCCATACTGCAGGGGATCTTTTCCCTTCTAAGTTTATTGAGACAACCAGTAGTGCATGATCGGATACTCCTCTAGGGTGATATTCTATATCCCTTATGGTTTGGCATGCTTCTTCGTTTCCCAAGGCTAGATCTATCCTTGAGAGCGTGGAATAGGAGCTTGAGTAACATGAGAATTGCAGCACACCTGGATTCCGCGCCCTCCACATGTCAAAGAGCCCTGCTTCCTGTAAAAACTGGTATAATCGACTCTCATCTACTTTCTGGCCATGTACACCCAGTGGGAACCTATCAAGTTTTCTATTGATAACCTCGTTAAAGTCCCCTACTGCTATAACCGGTACCCCAGCTTTGTCAGTTAAAAATTCCAATAGCCTATACATTACATCAAGTTTAAACGGAGGGGGAATATAAATATTTGCTAGAACATATTCTCGGTTTTCAATTACACAGTGCAAAAAAATATACCGTCCGTCTCTATCTATACTGATCTGCCGACAGGAAAACCCCAACTCTTTCCTTACCATCACAGCCACTCCTCTTGAATAAGAGGTGTGGACTGAGTGGAATTGGCATTGGTATTTCTTACTTTGGTTTTGTAACTTAGAGTCTTGAGTTAGGTGCGTCTCCTGTAGGCAGATCAGTCCTACCCCACTCCTCTCCAGGGTCTCTGCCACTGCTGCTCTCTTTGCCGGTGTGCCCAGCCCCCGTACGTTCCAGGAGCCAATACTCAGTATCCTAGTCTGCATGCTTCAACGTGGGAGAGAAGGAAAAAAAGGGGAAGACAGGGGGGGAGAGGGAAAGAGAAAAAAAAAGAAAAAAGGGAAAAACGGGGAAAAAGGATACATACCCAGAAAGACAATGCTATGTCCCAAACACTCTACCCCCCTGCCCTTGTTAGAGGAGAGGATACTGTAAGGGGTGGAAGATTTTAATGCAGAGGTCAATTGATCCCATCTTATACCTATACTATACTTATATTATAATGCTCACCCATCCTACCGCTACATAGGACCCGGAAGAGAGGAATGATAAAATATAAAAAGTTTAAAAAAGAAAGCCGAGGAGAGATGAGAAGAGAGAGAAAGGTAACCTGGCCTTTAGCCCAAATAACTACCCCTTGTGAACAAAAAAATCTTTCACCTATCTTAATATTCTTCTCTACGTGAAAAAGTGCTAGTCTTTTTACTAAGTATTTATCTAACAATATTTTTAGCTTACTGTTTACCTCCGTGTAGATTAAATATTTTTCCAGTGTTTTACTTTGTTGCATCTTCACCCCCCCCCCTCCCCCCTTATACCATTCTAGGTTATCCCTAAGGACTTTTTTTGTGACCGTTACCACACACCCTTTACCCACATACTTCCCCCCCCTCCCCCCCCATGCTTATATGCAAATCCACTCCCACCCTCCCCCCTCCTCCCACCCCCACCCCCATCCTTACACACACTGACAACTGTGTTTCGCCCCTCCCCCCGCCCATTCATTCCTTACTTTTGTGCTATGTGGCTCCTTCCACCCTCATATCCCTGTGCGAATATTTTCCCCTGCGACACCTCCCCTCTCCTCCCTCTATATTATTCCTCTATCCCTAAACCCATCATCCCCTCGTTTTAATCATTAATTGGTCTTTCCGGTCTTCCAACCATGTAGTCACGTTTGCTGGGGAATCAAAAAAAAAAGTCTCTCCCATTGCTACCACACGTAGCCTAGCTGGGTACAGTAAAGCATAAGTAACATCAAATTTCTGAAGTTTGCGTTTGATTTCTATAAAATCTGCTCTACGCTTCTGCAAGTCAGGTGAAAAATCAGGGTACAGTGAGATTTTGGCTCCCTTGTAGAAGATGCTCCCCATCTCTCTGGCCCTACGGAGGAGCATAACTTTGTCCTTAAAGTTCAAGAATTTCATTAGTATGGATCTAGGATGCCCTCCCTGGGGTGGGGGTCTAAACGGGACCCTATGCGCCCTTTCAACTGAGAACTGTTGTGAAAAAGTCTCTCTTCCAAACATTTCGATAAGCCATTTTTCCATGAATACAATTGGATCCGATCCTTCACTTTTTTCCGGGAGGCCTACCAGCCTCACATTGTCCCTTCGGAGTCTGTTCTCCATTTCGTCCAGTTTCCCTGCAAATTTATCTGATTGTTCTTTTAGGGTTTTAACCTCTTGGCTTATTGGGTACATGTCATCCTCTATTTGACTAATTCTCCCTTCTGCTGCTGTTATTCTATCAGCCGTCCTTTCCAGCTCGTGGCGCATCAGGGACAGTTCCTCTTTGATATTTTTCATTTGGTCACATAACTCCCCTAGGGACTGTTTACATGTGTTAACTGCCGCCAGTACGTCCTTTAGTGTCGGCTCTCCTTCAGCCGTTGGTACCTGAGCTGAAGCCAAATCTGGTTTTCCAGGGGCTCCTACATTTTTATTGGTTGTGCTCTTTGTTCCTCCTATAGCGGCCCCCACAGCGACTGTCTGGTTGTTTATTTGCCCTTGGCTCTTTCTATCATTTGACACTTTCGCCTGGATTTGCTGTCCCCCTTTAGTTGGACTATGGACTGGGGTATGAGCATACTTTTCCAGCTTCGCTGCAGCTGCTGATGCCCCATTTGTTAAAGTGGGCTGGGACCCTTTTTCCTTATCCTTGGCTGATCTTAGTGATTGTGTCCCAACACTCTCCAGGTTGGCCTGCTCTTCTCCTCTCCTCCTTGCTGACATGTTGCCTCTCCTGGGCCCTTCTGGGGTCCAACCCAATCAAATACCAACTTTAGAGTAAATTTTATAGAATATAATTTTATAAAAAGCAGTCCTCTGGTGGCCCTAAAAAAAAAAAAAAAAAAAAAAAAAAGGGGAGGGGGGGGGAAGAGCCAAAAAAGCAGGACAAGGGGGGCAGTCCTATATATAAATCACAGCCTATGACCAGGGCCAGAGTAGTTGAGAGTAGTTGAGATTAAGGGAGGATATAAGTACAGAAGTGTACAGAAGTGTACGTATATATTCACGTATATTCACGTATATATGCACAGCCCAGCGTTTCTGTTTACAGTCCTTAATCGCAGCGGAACATGTAGAAGACAGATATGCAGATCACGATGTTTTCACACTGTTTTATATATTGCTAATATCAGTCCTCAGACTGCGTTTACAGTTGAAAAGGAGTTTTGGGGGGACGCCAGTACCCATGCACAGCGCAACCATAAAAAAAGAAAGAAATTCCAGTCCTCAAGGTTCTGGCTTACAAAAGCTGGGTAACATGCACAACACCTCTTATCCTGGGTATTGTATCACACAGTTTGTACAGCACAGCCAGCGCAGCCACAGGCAAAAGAAGAGAAGCAATCCTCAGACTCCTGTCACTCAAAAGCCGGATGCATATGCACAGCTCATCATAGCACAGCTTATGCCTCAAATAGTCCTTAGTTGCAGCAGATCAGCAGATCATGAAAAGGCAAATATGCACACCACAATTTATATTTTCCTTTCTTTTTCTTTTTCTCAATCCAAAAAAAAAAGGGGAAGAAGAAACACCAGGCCACTATTTGCAATGAGGGGGGATGGGGGAAATAAACTGTAAGCTGTCTTCTCACCTCTCCTGGCCGTTTTTATAGAGGTTCTTCCAGGACCGTCTGAGAGTCTCCTTGGGGCCCCCTCCCCTCCTCCGGTGTTCTGTTTTCACTGTTCTTTCCCCCGCTGTGTGGGCGCTGTTTTTCACTGTTTTTTCCCCCTCTGTGTGGGCGCTGTGTGGGCAGCTCTGAAAAGACCGGCTTGTGAACTCAAACTTCCCGCCGCTCTTCCTCTCTCCCAGCGCGGACGAGGCAGGGGATAGCGTGTGACGTCACCCTCGGCTGTTCGGCTGTTCGGCTGTTCCCGTGTAGACACGCTGAGATTAAATGCTGATTAAATCAGACTGGCCACTAGAGTCTCCAGACTTCACACAACGTGCAGTTGTTACTGTGAGAAGTAGGCACAGGTCTCAGCATCTACGGTATCTCCATAGGACGGGACGGAGGGTGGGAGCGAGCACACACACGCCTCTCACATCTCTCACATCTCACCGCACCTCATGTCCGGTCACGCCCCCCCTGGCTGCGGGACACTAGTTGTGTTAGCCACCTCACCAGCTTGAACTGCACTTATGGGACACGCCACGTTTGGTTGCTGAACATGACTGTTTATTGAAAACACAGGTAATACTCTGGACAACCCCCCCCCCCTTTGCATTCTAGATGGGGTAGACTGTCCAATCAGCAGTGAGAGTTGTTGGAGGAATTCGCCCCTCACCAATCTCACAGCTAATCTACGCACACATCCCATAATATCCAAGACAGACACAATAGAACATTGGAATACAGCCACACCCCAAATGACCCAGCAAAGAGTACACAACAAAATGAGACAATAAACTATTGGGTGAAAGACTCAAGCTTTCCGGATCTCATTAATCAGCATTCCTTTCAAATACAGTTGCAATAAAAAGTATGTGAACCCTTTTGGAATGATATGGATTTCTGCACAAATTGGTCGTAAAATGTGATCTGATCTTTACCTAAGTCACAACAATAGACAATCACAGTCTGCTTAAACTAATAACACACAAAGAATTAAATGTTACCATGTTTTTTGAACACACCATGTAAACATTCACAATGCAGGTGGAAAAAGTATGTGAACCCCTATACTAATGAGATCTCCAAAAGATAATTGTAATGAGGTGTCAGCCAACTGGAGTCCAATCAATGAGATGAGATTGGAGGTGTTACAGATGCCCTGCCCTAAAAAAAACACAAACCAGTTCTGGATTTGCTTTTCACATGAAGCATTGCCTGATGTGAATAATGCCTCGCACAAAAGAGCTCTCAGAAGACCTACGATTAAGAATTGTTGACTTGCATAAAGCTGGAAAGGGTTATACAAGTATCTCCAAAAGCCTTGCTGTTCATCAGTCCATGGTAAGACAAATTGTCTATAAATGGAGAAAGTTCAGCACTGCTGCTACTCTCCCTAGGAGTGGGCGTCCTGTAAAGATGACTGCAAGAGCACAGCGCAGACTGCTCAATGAGGTGAAGAAGAATCCTAGAGTGTCAGCTAAAGACTTACAAAAGTCTCTGGCATATGCTAACATCCCTGTTAGCGAATCTACAATATGTAAAACACTAAACAAGAATGGATTTCATGGGAGGATACCACAGAGAAAGTCACTGCTGTCAAAAAAAAACATTGCTGCACATTTACAGCTTGCACAAGAGCACCTGGATGTTTCAAAGCAGTACTGGCCAAATATTCTGTGGACAGATAAAACCAAAGTTGAGTTGTTTGGAGTGTTAAAGCTGAATTTCTAGCTTAGTTAAAGATTATAGATACAACAATGATAAAGTGAATAACGCAATTAAACCTTTGTCTGTATAAGTATATAAACGTACGATAACCGTGCAAATAGATAAACAATTACAATTTATTTATATAGTAAAGAAACAGAAAAAAGAAACATTTTAGATTACCCAACCTATTATAGAGATGTTATAAATGCCATGTGTTTACAAAGATAATGCAGAAAGGGGATATAATTACAATGGACATACACAGGCTGTTACTTAAATCTTAGGTGTATCTTAATATAGAAGAATAGTCGGGAAAAGTAAAGAGAGAGAGAGAGAGAGAGAGATAGAGAGAGAGAGAGAGAGAGAGAGAGAGAGAGAGAGATACATTACCCCGGCAGCTTACATTACCAGCATCAGGCTAAGAGGGCTTCCAGTCCTCAACTCTTGGTCTTTATGTTGTTCCAATAACCCACTCCTACCAATCAAACACCTCATTGGTTCAGAAGTGCATTGCCTGATTGGTTACCCCTGCAGCCTAATGTTAGTTGGTTGAGTTGCCTAGGCAACAATGCATGCTTCCCACACTAGCCTTAGTGAGTTACACCCATCAGCCCTCTTTTGATAGAACATAAATTAGTCTATCAAAAGGTGAGCTACTAGGCAGATACCAGTCTAATAAACCATACACATACACACGCACAAAAGTCCCTTAGCTAAATTAACCCTTAACAGAAACAAACTACCAGCTAAAATCATATACACCTCCCCACCCATACATCTCCATAAATATATATATATATATATATATATACACACACATATATATACACATCCGATGGGGCATGGCAATCCAATTCCATTTTAAATATTCAAAATCTCCAACACAGTTCCCCCTGAAGTTCATTCTTGAACTTAAGTAGTCCTTCAATGATTTTGTACCCACCCACAACAGCCCAGAAGTCCCAACCCTTCCCCACCACCACGACGGCCTCCTCTTCCTTTCTTGAACACGCCGGAACTCCTCAAGGTAGGCTTAAGACAGGAAACAAATCCAGGTGCCCTTGAGGCCTCACATCTAAACCATGAGTGTCTGTACTGCAATGTTTCATCGCCCCTCTGCCTTGGAAGAGCGGAACTCCAACATTGATGGTGGGATCCTGGCATATCTAGTCATGTAACTTGGTGAGACCGTGTAGTGGTTTCTCCGCTTGGATCGGACCGCGAGACAGCACTTTTCAGCATGGTGAAGAACAGTTCAGGGTAGTCTTACTTGTCACATTTGTCTTAAGAGATGACTTGATTGTCTTCAGGTGGTGGTTGGGCGGGCCTCCAGACCGTCGTGCATGAATACATAAAACAAACAAAAAAAGGAGAATGTCAGTGTACAGATATTGGAGGAATGCCAGACAGGAGCAATGGTCATCAAGACTTAATACTTATAAGGGGTGCAATGGGGATGAGTAAAGTGGGCTCCCCACAGGGAACGGAGTCCAAGCAACAGACAGTATCATCCATGGCCCTTGATGGTAGGGATAGTCAACACTGCCTGTCATTGCAAGGTCCCGGGGTCCACCACACTTGCTCACGGGGCTCAGGTTAAAGCAGTAGGTAGACTAAGGGGGTAGCATTACATTAAGACATAAAAACACGGGATGTCCAGGGATACTTTTGGTTCAAAGTATGGTACACTACTTGCGGGCAGGGAAAATCCTTTTAAACAGATACATTATCTTGAGAAGATGGATGATGAAAACCCAGAGAAAAATTTAGAATGAAGCAAAAGAAACGGAAGAGAGGTGAGTAATGAAAATGAACGAAAATGGTGGAATTAATAATGGAAAGGGGAAAAAAAAACCTACAGATTTAATGCTACTCCAACCAAGACGGTTAAAGAGCATGGAATCTGGGTTAGACAAAAAAAAAACAAATATAATGGTTGGAAAAAAAAAAAAAAAAAAAAAAAAAAAAAAAAAAAAAAAAAAAAAAAATGAAAAAAAAAAAATAGCAAAAAAAAAATCAAAATAAAAAAATCAAAAAAAAAATATAGTTTTTAAAAAAAAAAAAAAAAAATTCTCCCATACTAGCAATTAGCAGTATTTTTTCCCAGGTCAGGTACACAGATATTAATGAGGGGGAGGAAAAAAATAAAAAATAAAAAAAAAAAAAATGATCAAAACCTTTTTTTGGAATTTAGGTAAAACCTGACCGCATATTATTACTATAAATTGAAAAAAGGCTTATCCTTAGAACAAAAAAAACAAAAAGAAAAAATATAGTTCTAGGGTCCTCTTTTAAATGCACACAATCCCCTACGTTGGTCTCTAATAGTTACCCAAATTAGGACAGCAACAGGGTGGAGTTTACTAAAGCTGTGGCCCTAAGACTGTACCTGAATTAACTTTTCCCACTAAGAAACTCAACATTAGAGATATCTGGATTGACCTCTTTTGATCTTGAGATCACCCAAATCGTCCACTTCACTCCTCCCGTGCTCAACATTAGGACCGCTCTGGAACTCCTCCACCCCAATATGTCCAGCCAGCCCCTACCCTGACCACCACTAGGTGATCCCTAAAAACTCTCTTAATGTTACCTCAGCCAGCTCCATATCAGATAATTCCCAACAGCTATTATTTTGCACCACCCTCCTCTCCTTAGATCATAAACCCCTGAGTAGGGCCCTTCTATTCACGCCCTGCACAGACTGTTGTCATTATCAGATCCTGCTGCACAAACCACCCAACTACCAACTTTTTAACTTCTCCCCGAACCCCAACAGAAGTTTCAGTAGGTGTAAGGGGAGGTCAGGTTTTCCATAAAAACCTTCCTTCAGGGGTGATTGGGGTACAACCCGGGGTTCCTGCTATATCCATGCCAAGGGCAAGAGGAGATGTACAATAGACTCCCCGAGGTAGTGTACCCTGCTGATTACCATTTAACCTGATGCTGAAAACAGTGCATCATTAGACATGTGATACCAGCACCAGTACCCTGGCAACTTTGTTTAGGACCAGTTGGGACACTACCCCGGCCTCCATTAGACACGACCCACTCCTGTGCCAGCATTGTTGCCTTTTCCCATAGCACAACACCTTCCTTTCTCCAGCACTCATTCGTACCAGTCATCTGAGGCTGTCCGGACTCAAACCATCAGAACAAGATGGACTGCAGGGTGTAACCCAGTAGAGTCTGTTAAAGGCTAGTACCCAGATTGACCGAGATATCTGCACAATGCTCCATCCCTGTCATTAGGGATGAGACCAGTGTAAGTTAGATTTTGATGATTCTGGAACCGAGTCATCTACCAATCTATTATGATTCATAGGCAACCTGGATACTACCCTCACTTACCCAGTGCCCCCCCTCCAGCTTCAACGGCAGTCTCCATTAAGCCTCTCTTTATCCTAAGTATGGGAAATAGTCTGAAAACCCGTATTGAAAACCACCTGCCAACAGGTACACTCGATTCTTTATAGAGGCTGCACACCTTCTCCCTCCTTTATCAATTCGGTAATCAGACTATGTTTTCCTTCACCCATACAAAATAAACTGCCTATACTGCCCAGACAGGACTAACATGAATGACAGGGGCATAGCGTCACTGGGGCACTGGGCTTCCTGGCCTGCAGGACACAGATTAACTGAGGAGAATACAGCATGCCTATCTTTCCTGCACAACTTTTTCTCCAGACTCAACCAAAACTATACAATACGAGGCCAGACCTATACACTTTCAAATTGTATGCAATCCGGCAGGCCCTCGTACTTCACCTCTGCAGATAAATCTAAAGAAAATTGAAAAAAAAAAATAAGATAAAAATTGCATAATGTGTATCCAGCTCGAGAAACTTCTGTTACCAAACACCACTGACCAAAGGGCAAAGAAAAATCCCTTGCAGCACTGAGACCGCTGAACAGTCGGGGGTACAATTCGAGCCAACCTGTGTGCTTTGAAACCCCCCAGATATTAGCGACAGATATGCCACAGACACATTAGACAATTCATAACACATCGTCACGTAAACATAGTGACACTGGACAGGATGTAGGTTGAATCGTTACTTGGGGACACAGGTTGCTTAAGGGACATTAACATACCTTAGCCTGAGGCAATGAGCAGAGCTGGTACAGCCAGGTAACTAATTACCATAACCGCAGGGGGGGTGAAACAGTCCTAAACAGTTTTTTTTCCCCCCACAAGTAATCAGTGGAGCACAGAAACTCGTTCTTTATACAGGTTGGATTAGAAAATACCACACCCACTTAGGTAGTCCAAAACACAGCTGAATGGGCTGACCACTAGAAGCATAAACCACATAATGGTGCTGAACCCAGGGAAAATAATAAAAAAAATTGTCTACGATTTCCTTCTGGTTCTGAAAGCCGTGAAACCCAATTATCATCTGAAAAACACCAATAAAATTTAGTAATAAACATTCAATTTTTCGCCTGAAAAAAAATAATGGTTATATATTTGTAACAAGACATTAGCATATGACACAAATATACATTTACATTACATAAACAGTGCACCTTATTTTAAAATAGCAAAAATTGTTGAGCTCAACTTATTATTAATATGTATTACTTAATACATATTAATACCACGTGGATTTTTGTTTTATGGTATACCAATAATTCCCCAAAAAAAAAATATTCACCATGGTGAGAAATAAATTAGCAACTCGCAATAAAACGTTTTTTTTTTTTTTTTTTTTTTTTTTTTCCATTTTTCAACAAATCATACTTCACCAGAAAACCTCTTGCCGAACTGTCTTCTGGAAAACAAACATTTTAGTAGATGCATCTTTCAATTCATTAGTACAGATTTCAGGTCATTTGCATGTCAATACAGTTCTTTTTGCATACTCACAGATCTGTTCGGAAACAAGGGGGGGTCATTTGGGTTGGCTGTCAGCAGCTGCGACAGACACAGGACACAAAATATATATATGGCATATTCCACACCCTCGCACAATTAGCTGGGTCAAAGATGACCTCTAGACGTCACACATATTTCATATTTTCTATAATAAAAACGCTCACCTTCCAGGGATTTATTCTTGCAAAAACACCCGGAATGAAACATGGTTGGTGACAATTGGATTAGTAGCATTGTTGGTACATACCTTAGGTGTGGAGGCTGTTCCCCTGATCATCACCGTCACTACTCTGGGGATGTGGTTCTATTGGCTGTCATTTGGTGCGCTTTCTCCTTACCTCCCACCATAAAAATATTCACCTCATCAGTTCTATGCATGGATTCTACCATCCATGCGTTCTATGCATCTCTTTATTGTACCACAGGGCTTCCTAAGCTTTTGGTTTAAAAGTACCTCCTTTAGAATAATTTCTCCCTGTCCACTGATCCCACTCTTGCATATTTCACAGTCCAAGGCCCATATTTATCTATCATTTCTTCCTTCGGGGTCAAGTGGTATGGTTCCCCACGGTTAGACACCCTCTTTAAAGCGATTCGATTACCCATCCTTTACGGACAATGGACCTTGAACTGATCCCCCAACCTCTTTAGAGGTTGCCTACTTCAGAGGTAGCAACCCTCTGGACAAGAAGTGGGTAGATAGGCCCCTCCCCTATCAACGTTGCTGCCTTTTTTTCACTACTTGCCAGAACAATATTCTCTGTCCTGGCTACAGTCCTTCAAAAAATTAGCCTAGAGATTTCCTGAACCAAATAATAGTCCAATCCCTTCCGTGGACTTTTCTGAAATATTCCAAAAGAAATGCCTAACAAAAAGCTTATTACTTCGGTTATCTCAAGAATGTTTAGCACAAACTTGGATAATCCGGACCCCATGCGTATTATTACAGGAGGTAGTCATCTGATGCACACCTAATTGCAATATGATTTATAGTAGTTACAACATCGCCAGTGTTTACAGATCTAATTACAAAACTTACGATTCACAGTTAGCAGTTTATAAAGAGAAAGATTCATACTAGGGCTGAAACAACTACTCGACCATAAAATCAATCGACTACTACCTTCACAATTGATCGGCCAGTAACACAATGGGATTAAAAAACAAAATTAGCCTTCTATTGTACAAAAAAACAACAATCACAAATGTAAAATATAGCTTCCACAGTTCTACAGTAAAACTGAACCCCATACAGTAGTGACTATCTGCTCCCCAAAAAGCCAACTCTAGCCTTCTCGACGCCATTACGTTCAAAACCACAAACAGGTCTCAACCAGCGTTAGTCTGCCTCACTCAGCTCTTTAGAGCAGGCAGGGACAGAATGAAAACTAAGGACTCTTATGACAAAAAAAACAGTTCCTCCTCTGAGAATCAAACTACACCTCCATCAATGCACTCACCATTACAGATTTCTGAAGCCACAACTGAACTACTTCCAAAATATTTTTTTTTTTTTATTCTGGGGTCTACCACCAGACATCAAAAATACCCTCCACAGCTTTAAGGAGCCCCAAACCCAGATCTCATGTGTAAGGCAGCTGTCTTGTTTGCAGGTCGGGCATCTTGTTGAGAAAAATGTGGTCAACTGCTCGGGCTCTGGTCACGCGTCCAAATCAGGCAGCAGGAGCACCTCATCACGATATATATAAGGAATAGAAACAAAAACAACATGAGTAAATATACCCCTACTTCCTTCAACTATGATCCGCTGCAAAAATAAAAATTAAATCACCACAGATTCCCAGACTTTTTAGAGAATTCCACCCTTCACTAGCTACAGCTCTGGCTTTGCCTCTCAGGGATCCAAGCCCCATTCATATGGGCCTGACTTATGAATTCCCAGGACCCCCCTTGGATTGTGGGAACTTCCTTGTAGACCAAAGCTGGCGAGAACCAGAGCTATTGTCAAAATTATAATTCATTTTACCCTCTAGAAATGTATCGATAAATTCCATTTAGAAATGTCTGTTTGGAGTCTTTACTAGTTTGTCACAACTCCTCATACCAATATGCCTATATATATCATACACCGCTGTCATCACTGGGGCACCAGAGCTCCGTGGAGACTCAGAGTAGACCCAACCATGTGTCCTGTTCACTTTCTTAGCTAGTTGGAAAATACACTTTAAAAATATAAATAAAGATACTTCTCTTCCTTGTTGTCTTGTTCATCAATCTTCTCTGCAACGTCCGAGTCACCTGTCACGTGTCACCTGTCACCTGTCACAAACTTGGCTAGAATTAGAGTGGTTAGTATCATTGGTTTGAAAAATTGTCACTCAGCCCATCCTCTTCCCCCCCTTTTCCTCATCTTTACAAAGTGGAGGAAAACATACAGGATTTAGAATGGTGCAGAGCCTCAGAAACTCCTCGGACCTGAAAAGATACTTATACACCCAAGTTATTAATGTGTCATTCATAAACAATACAACATTCGTAAATTGTCAATGACATTCCTCATAACCGATAATACTTTTTTTTTACTAAAATACAACACCCACAACACGACTGTCGTGGTAGGTTCAGACTTATTCTTGTTACCACATAGAACATGACACAACTAAAACTTTAGACAAACATTTTGATACAAATGTGGGGGAGATATTTCATAGTTCCTAAATCAAAAATTGAAATTAAAACCAACCAGATGGAATTCTGCCTTCACTCTTAGCAAAAAAAAACTACATACAATGGGACAGACATGAGAACATCTCAGAATATTGTATGGACCAGCCACACAAAGTTCTGGAATGGGCATCTGGATTTTAAGCACAGTTCCTCCTCTGAGAATCACAAAAGCATGTACTACACATCCATCATCCCACTCATCATTACAGATTTCTGAAGCCACAACTGAACTACTTCCAAAATATTTTTTATTCTGGGGTCTACCACCAGACATCAAAAATACCCTCCACAGCTTTAAGGGGTCTCATGTCCGGAGCCCCAAACCCAGATCTCATGTGTAAGGCAGCTGTCTGACTGGTTTGGGGCCTCACCCAGGGCACCCTTGCACTAATCAGATCAGTACTGCTAGTGACTTATTTTTACAGTACTGGCACCCAGCGTTTTCCGATTATTATACACGGCCTCCTGGTATGCTAGCGTACTAATCCTCACATTTACTCTACTACCGGTTAAATGTGTTGTCAGACAAACTACAAAACACCATGAAATCCTCCACTATTCAAAACAAATATTATGGCTTCTCTCTGTACCTTGATATTACAATAATTTTAATGCCTCCCCAAAACAGTATTACAAAATAAACCTTAATTTGTCTATCAAGACATTAGAAAAATCTATGGCTAGCATCAGCAAAAAAAAACTTTTTTCCTGGAGTGGGTGGAATAAACCCCCATGTGGCAATTCCCCCTTGACTCACATATCCCCTGGGAAGTCAAACCACCAGCTTTAAAACCAGAATACCACACAACAGTGCAACAAAACTCCTGCAAAAAGACGGCTGAAAAAGGTCAATCAAAGCCCTTCCCTTCCACTGTAGGCCACAAACAATCAAAAACAACACACACCATTTTAAAAGTATAAAAACTGAAATGATTGAATTCACTTGAAAAGAAACAGTGCCTTAAACTGCGCCTCTACAAACACAAATAGCAATTCCACCCAAACACAGCGGACACAAGATGGCAGCCGGCTCAAACGAAAATCAAGACCTGGCCCATGGTGAAAAATGGCGTCATTAATTCAGTACAAGATTCAGCTCGGGGCTAAAATTAGCAGAGACAAAAAGGCAGTTGCAGTAATCGTAAATCGGTCAACGGCAAAATGGTGGATGAAATCCGGACTACAGAAAAATGGCCGACATTAACAAATGGAAACCAACACAAAAACTTTTTTTTCCCTACAAACACTGACCATACAATTGAGACACCAATATTACCACTTGTCCCTAGACACACACTTTAGGCTATGTCAATTAGGGTCTATAATATATAGGCATATTCAACTAAACATAATTGTTGGAGTAACAGCGCTGTCTAAACTAGTGAAAAATTAACACATATACTATGTAAGTAACTTAATGTGAAAACATTATTTTATGTCTTTTGTGAAAAAAAAAATATATAATGGATTCCTGCTGCAACCTTATGTGAGATACACACAAAACACAAGAAAAAGAAAAACTTGCTGCGCTGGAATAATAGAAATCAATAAACACTCCTATTGTGTAGGCTAATACATTTAAACTGCCTTAGTGTATGATTTAAAAAAACTTTTGAAGCTATCTAAATTATGTACACTTTGTGACAAGTGTAATATATGTATGATCCAAAGTACAAATACTAATAACAGAAATACTATTAATAATATCAGAAATACATAATAGTGAATCCGAGTTCAAATATGATCGCATAGAGAACAACAGAGGTCCAACATGTGGACTAATAAAAATTAAGGGAGACAGTTCTGTTCATGCAAAGGGGTCCACCACAAGGTTTAGGGTTCAACTAGTGATCAGTGTTGTAACATCAGACACCCACGAAACAAGTGATTTAGACAGCCAAGATGAAGGTCTTCCACCAGAAAGTAAAAAATGGCAGTCTGCCTGCCCTCCCTGTGCCCTGAGGGCAGGGACCGATGTGCATTCTTGTCCCAAATACAAAGCACAATATTTGGCTCTGAGAGTTCACAGCACTTCCCCCCATGTTCTCAGTTAGAAGCCTGAGACCCCCCCCCCCCCTCCTAGGGTGTGACAACTTCTATTGTGTCCCAACAATACATGGTCTACTGGCTAAGAAACAGGTTTTTCGACTTAAAAACCAAACCCTTTAAAAAAATATTTTTACACTTATGGGGACTTATCTTGGTCATAAAGGTCAAAATCATAGTTCATTTCCCACATACATCACAACTACCTACAACATATAGTTACAGTCAGCAGTTTCCTATACAATATATGGCTGGTTGCACACAATCATTGTACGCTGATTATACATTAAACGAACGCTCCCAAAATGACATCCTTCTTGAAGGAAGACATTTTTTTTTTTTTTTTTTAAATATTAAATTTGAACTCTGAGTCTGATATCAACCAGACTCAGCTCCCCAACAGTACACACAGCATACATCCTCCAAGAGCATACACAGCATATCTCTCCTCCAATCATAGAGATATCATAGAGATATCTCAGAACAAACCGCCTCTTTCTTCAAACCCCACATATTAACCAAATCATACACCACGCTTTCTCCCCAAGGCTATCAACCGATTAATAACACAATCGTCAGTTGCAGCCCCAATTCATACACAAGATCATTCTGTGCGACCTAGGCTCCGTTTCCACGAATGCAATTTGCCATGCGACTTTGGACACAGTAGCACTACAAGTCACAGCCCATTGATTTCAATATCACCAGTCCCAATCTATGCGACTCAAAGCTGCAATGACTATGAAAAGGTACCTGCACCACTCCTATGCGACTCCGGATGCGACTCCGACCCAGAGTGTAAATTTGGATCAAAGCTGCATTCAAAGCCACACCAAAGTCGCACCGCAAGTCATACTCTAAATCAGGTGACTTTGGAGTTGCACAAGTGGAAACGCAGCTCTAGGCCTACCGGTGTGTGTCCCAATCACAACGGTTGGCCCAATCTCATTCAAATGGTCAACTGAAATTGTTTTTTTTTTTTTTTTTTTTTTGCCAAAGGCGCATATCCTTTTCCACTGTCTCCAAGATTTCAAATGGAGCCCTTCTATTCGCACGTACAATTTATTTCATATATACCCATTATTCAAAATCAGTCTCATCACAGTATTATTGCAGACAAAAGGTAAACAGTATAGTTCTGATAAGTTTTTTTAGTCTGGGTATTCACATGGGAGACACAAACCCAGCTTAGTCTTCCATACAAGAAATCGCATTCACCCCAAACATTAAACTTTCTCACACAGGGGGCACCATCTGTTAAAGCTGAATTTCTAGCTTAGTTAAAGATTATAGATACAACAATGATAAAGTGAATAACGCAATTAAACCTTTGTCTGTATAAGTATATAAACGTACGATAACCGTGCGAATAGATAAACAATTACAATTTATTTATATAGTAAAGAAACATAATAAAGAAACATTTTAGATTACCCAACATAGTATAGAGATGTTATAAATGCCATGTGTTTACAAAGATAGTTAGTTAATGCAGAAAGGGGATATAATTACAATGGACATACACAGGCTGTTCCTTAAATCTTAGGTGTATCTTAATATAGAAGAATAGTCGGGAAGAGTAAAGAGAGAGAGAGAGAGAGAGAGAGAGAGAGAGATAGAGAGAGAGAGAGAGAGAGAGAGAGAGAGAGAGAGAGAGAGAGATACATTACCCCGGCAGCTTACATGTCCAACAAACATCAGGCTAAGAGAGCTCCCAGTCCTCAACTCTTGGTTTTTATGTTGTTCCAATAACCCACTCCTACCAATCAAAAACCTCATTGGTTCAGAAGTGCATTGCCTGATTGGTATATAATATATATACACATCCGATGGGGCATGGCGATCCAATTCCGTTTTAAATATTCAAAATCTCCAACACAGGAGCTGCTTTGCTGCGTCAGGGCCTGGACGGATTGCTATCATCAAAGGAAAAATGAATTCCCAAGTTTATCAAGACATTTTGCAGGAGAACTTAAGGCCATCTGTCCACCAGCTGAAGCTCAACAGAAGATGGGTGTTGCAACAGGACAAAGCATAGAAGTAAATCAACAAAAGAATGGCTCAAACAGAAGAAAATACGCCTTCTGGAGTGGCCCAGAGTCCTGACCTCAACCTGATTGAGATCCTGTGGCATGACCTCAAAAAAAGGGATTCACACCAGACATCCCAAGAATATTGCTGAACTGAAACAGTTCTGTAAAGAGGAATGGTCAAGAATTACTCCTGAGCGTTGTGCACGTCTGATCTGCAACTACAGGAAAAGTTTGGTTGAAGTTATTGCTGCCAAAAGAGGTTCAACCAGTTATTAAATCCAAGGGTTCACATACTTTTCCCACCTGCACTGTAAATGTTTACATGGTGTGTTCAATAAAAACATGGTAACATTTAATTCTTTGTGTGTTATTAGTTTAAGCAGACTGTGATTGTCTATTGTTGTGACTTGAAGATCAGATCACATTTTATTACCAATTTGTGCAGAAATCCATATCATTCCAAAAGGGTTCACATACTTTTTATTGCAACTGTACATCTGTCCACTGAGTCCCAAGCTGGCAGAGACCATCATGGCCTCCTTAATAATGTCATTTTGCATTACATAACAGAATATCGTCCTAAATGCTTGTAGCTCCCTCAAATGCCAGGGCCCATAGTCGGTAGGCAAGAGGCTAGATTTCAGTCCTCTCCAAAAGCCTCCTGTCCTGGGTAAGTCTATCACATTTCGTCCCCATCAAAAGTCAACTAACAAGATCCCAGACCTCCACCTGGTCTGGACATGCGTTAGTCGTGCAGAGTGAACTCACATAGTCAGTCCGCATAATCACCCCAGATTTCTGAAGCTGTAGAGACACTGTAGGTGCTAGGCAGAGGCCCGCGACGTTCTGCCCTGTTGCCAGTGATTCAGCTGGGAGTAGAAGCTTTACTACGTCAGCTTGTCGCTGAAGAGAGGGGGCGACTGCCCCAGCTCTCTGGAACTCCACAGTTGTTGCCAGTGCTGGGCAGAGGTTGGTAGCACTCTGCCCTGTTGCCAGCACTTCTGCTGGGAACTCCACATTATCTGCTTTGGCTAACTGTTGGGGCAGGAGGCTGGATTCCTCCACTCCCAAACTGTGTAGCTGTCATTGGGAAGGTGAGCCAGCTGCTTCCTCTTACATTCCCTCATCTGGCTGCTGGGACAACATGTCTCTGGTAATGTCTCCCAGGTGCACGGATCTTTGCCGGGGAGGAAAGACTGCTTCCTCCACCCTGGCCGACTGTTGGGGAGGGACGACAAACACCTCCTCTACCTTCTCCCCCTGTATCCTGATCTGCTGCTGGGAAGTGACCGCCACCTTCTAAACCTGAGCCTCCGGAACTGCCACAGATGTGGGGCAGAGGTCTTGGACCCTCTGCCCGGTGGCCAGTGCTTCAGCTGGGGAAATTCCTTGTAACTCCACAGATGCTGCTGTTGGTGCTGGGGAGAGCTTTGTGATGTTCTGCCCTGATGCTAGCTCTTTTGCTGGAGGCTCACTTGGTTCTTCTTCCTCAGCAGAAAAGTCAATTAAATCACTACATTCTGTGGTCTGTGGCTGGAGAGCCGACTGCTCCATCTCCCGTACCCTCATCCAGCTGCTGAACAGACACATTCCTTCATCCAAGATCATCCCATGCAGAAACAGAATCATCGAGGTCAGTCAGCACTTGCTGCATCCACCATAAGACCCCTACGTCCATAGCTGCGGGGGCAGGTTGGCAAAGTACACTGTTACTCTGCCACATGCTGACTCTTCAGCCAGACTTTCAGAGTTGTCAGCTGGTATTTCCAGATAGTCCCAGACAAAGGGAGCCCAGACCTGCTGCTGAGCAGAATCTAGCAGCTGTCCGTAGGCAATCTCCAGCTCCCATTCCTGATTGGCTATAAACTCCAAATCTTCCACTGCCCAGGGATCTTTTGAGACATTCAGCATCCATTCTCTGTATTCTGAGATTTCTTCCAAACGCCACTCCAAATTGCTCCCAAAGTCAGGGTCCTGTGCCAGCCTCTCTAATAACAGCCCCAGGCTGCAATAGCCAAAGCCTTCTGTTAGGGTGTCATCCACTGTCCAGGGGCACACTTGGGCTACACACCAGCGAAGGGCTCTGTAGCTCTCGTCAAATGCATCTACACCAGGACCCGCCTGGTTAACTCAGCTTTCCATTCCTTATGCGGTTGTTCCACCAAAAACACCATTCGCACTTCGTACTGCGACCAGTACCTTTCCTGGAAAGAGGAGAGAATTTTTCCCTTGTGTTGCTGCTCATTGGCTAGAACTTCCTTCCAGAGTTCCCAGTGGATAGAATGATACCATCCCAACAGGACCTGCTCTGATACTTTTCCTTTGTGCTGTATCTGCATCTCTCGCAACCTCCTTCCGAATTCCTCTTCCTTGACAGCTGTTATCTGTACTCTCCTCTCTTGCATTACATAACAGAATATCTTCCTAAATGCTTGTAGCTCCCTCAAATACCAGGGCCCATAGTCAGTAGGCAAGAGGCTAGCATTCAGTCTTCGCCTCTGTCCCGGGTGAGTCTATCACAACCTGCATCTGAACCTGCTAACCTGTGCCTATCTCCTGATCAAATCTCCCTGCCAGTACAGCCTGCTCTTCAGTAATGCACTGTTTTTCAGTAATGCACAGCCTGCTCTTCAGCAATGCACAGCCTGCTCTTCAGCAATGCACAGCCTGCACTTCAGCAATGCACAGCCTGCACTTCAGCAACGCACAGCCTGCTCTTCAGCAACGCGCATCCTGGAGGACGGGGCCACCCGTCACGAAAAATCTGCGTTACATCAGTGGGGGGTGGGGTCACCCGCACGTCACTGGGGAAGCCCGGGTTTCCCCTTGCGTCAGAGGGGGGCGGGGTCACGTGATGGGTGGCCCCGTCCTCCTCAGCTAAGAGACATGTCCGGCTGCCGGGATTCCCACGGTGTCTCCGGTGGAGACAGTATGCGCTGTGCTGGACATCATCGTTAGACCATGGACCTGGAGAGGAGAGATCCATCGCTGGACCCTGGAGAGATGATCACCCATCGCACACACAATGGTGTCTGTGTGTTTTTTTTATTTTTTTACACTTTCTTTGTGAAATGGTAGGGGTACAATGCTCTCTCATCCCCCCTCTTTTCCTGTGGCCTGCCAGGTTGCGTGCTCGGATAAAGGGTTTGGTATGGATTTTTGGGGGGAACTCCACGCCATTTTTTTTTTTAAATTTGGCATGGAGTTCCCCTTAAAATCCATACCAGATCTGAAGGGTCTGGTATGGATATTTGGGGGGAACCCCACGTAATTATTTTTTTAAATTTGATGTGGGGTTCCCCTTAATATCCATACCAGACCTGAAGGGCCTGGTAATTGAATTTGGGTGGAGCCCCACGCATTTTTTTTTTTTTTTTAATCAATGATTTTCAATGACTGTTCTCTGTATTACCGGGAGCCGACAATTCATTATAGCCGCAAGTGCTTTTAAACTACTTTTTTTTCCTTCAGAAATTACACTTTGTGCAGAGACAGTTCTAAGCACGGCAAAAATGCGCCCCTTTACAGGCATACTATACACACCCCCTAGGTACGAAATTTAAAGGAATATTACACTTGTATTGTTTCACTTTAAGCATTATTAAAATCACTGCTCCCGAAAAAACTGACGTTTTTAAAACTTTTTTTGCATTGATACATGTCCCCTGGGGCAGGACCCAGGTCCCTAAACACTTTTTATGACAATTACTTGCATAAGAGCCTTTAAAATTAGCATTTTAGATTTCTCCCATAGTCTTTTACAGGGTGTTCCGCGGCTTTTCGAATTTGCCGCGAACACCCAAAATTGTTCGCTGTTCTGCGAACGGGCAATGTTCGAGTCGAACATGAGTTTGACTCGAACTCGAAGCTCATCCCTAATGCACACACATACAGACACATATACAGACACATGCACACACATACAGACACATATACACACATGCACACACATACATACAGACATACATACAGACACATGCACACACATGCACACACATACATACAGACACATGCACACACATACATACAGACACATGCACACACATACAGACACATGCATACACATACATACAGACACATGCATACACATACAGACATACATACAGACACATGCACATACATACAGACACATGCATACACATGCACACACGTACAGACACATGCACACACATATAGACACAAATGCACAGACACATGAATAAAGCCCTTTTAAAACAAATCTAGCTTTTAGTACTGTACCTTTCCATCTTCCTCATTCAGCCGGGTACTGCAATGTAGGGGGAAGCAGAGAGCACAGCACACTCCCCTGCACTTTACATTCACTTTTGAGGCTGACAGAGCTTCTCACAGTGCCGATGTACAGTTCGGCAGGGGATTGGGCTCATCTGACAGCCCTGATCCCACGGCACACTGGTTCACACAGTAGTGTCTAACTGGCCCCCTACTGGCTGCGGGCCCTCGGTCAGCGTCCGAATGACCGAATGGTCAGCCCGCCCCTGGGGACACCCCGTTTTTTCTTTATTTTCTTATAGCCGGATGCCAGCAATTGTTACCGCAAGTCCTTTTACATAAAATACTCTGATGGCTACTTCTAGCAGGATAATGCACCATGTCGCAATGCTCAAATTATCTCAAACTGATTTCTTGAACATGACAACGAGGTCATTGTACTCCAATGGCCTCCACAGTCACCCGATCTCACGCCAATAGGGCACCTTTGTGATGTGGTGGAATGGGAGATTTGTATCATGGATGTGCAGCTGACAAATCTGCAGCAACTATGTGCTGTTATCATGTTCTGTTAAATTCACAAGCATTGTAAAAAAAATGTTTTTGAATCTAATCTTTTTTTTCTTGCTTAAAGCATAACAGCCAAATAACAAAACAAATAGCCCATTATGAGATAGAATATGAAACCCAACTTCAATCCAGAGATTCACCCTGCAGTACTGTTTTCTGCTGCTAGATGTCCTCAGTCTGAAGGAGATCGTCATTCAACCCACTTCATCTAAGTCCAGGTCATCCTGGCTCTAGTCTGTTGCTGGACACTGAAAGGAGAAGCAGTGCAGTGATGAGCTCATCTCTCTGTCACTCTGCTTTCTCTTCTTATCATCACTAATTGTACTGTTTTTCCTCTCACACTCCATCCCTGCTGGACATGGACTGAAATAGGCTATTACCATGTCAAATTCAGGTACTTACACTGCGTGCAATTAAAAAATGTATTTATTGTTGTATTAATGATTACAAACCTACTTCATTTATATCTGTTTTTGTTTGCATAGAGTTCAAGTTTAAAGCTAATCTCATTCTCCAGACAGATGTATAAAAGACTCAAAAGCAACTCTATATTCATTAACACATCCTTCATTTTTTTAATGCATGCAGGCTATGTGCCTCAATTTGGCTTGGAATAAGCATGTTGCAGCCCCTGTACAGCAGGCTCAGACTGCGGGAGGTTGAAGTAACACAAGGTGCTCATGTGCTAACAAAGAACATGTTAGTAGGAGAACAGAGAGGAGTGTCAAATAGATAAACTCAGCAGTCTGCTGCTTCTCATTTCACTGTACAGTCACAGGCTGAGGGAAATACAAGGCTGTGATACTTAAAGGGATAGTCCACTTCGTGAGTTTTACCTACAGGTAAGCCTATAATAAGGCTTACCTGTAAGTATAATGAATATCTCCTAAACGTGTACCGTTCACGAGCTATTCACCCTGGATGCAGCCAGCGACGTCTCCGGTGCATGCGCTCTAATGGTCTGGCATACCTTTAGATTTGGGTTATCTTCACCAAAAAAATGTAGCAGAATACACTTTGAACAAAATTTATCAAGAAAGATTATTTATTTGCAAAATTTTATGACAGAAATGAAGAAAAACTATTTTTTTTTTTAAAAATTGTCATTTTTTTATTGTTTATTTACCAAAAAGTAAAAAACTCAGTGGCGATTAAATACCACCAAAAGAAAGCTCTATCTGTCTTAAAAATATTATAAAAATTTAGTTTGAGTACAGTGTTGCATGACCGCGCAATTGTCATTCAAATTGTACTAGCATTGAAAGTGGAAAATTGTCCTGGGCAGGAAGGGGGAAGTGCCCAGTATTGAAGTGGAAAACGGTAGCGGTTTACTACCGCTTTAAAAACGGCAGAACAAAAATCCGGTCTCCTGATTGCAAGACAGAATTATGCTGTGTGTAGTAGAACTGTGTACATTTCAAAACTAGAAGGACAGAAATAAAAATACTTTGGCAGTTTTAACAGCTCCTATGTATGCATTTCATCTGTACATGCCTGTATAAGTAATCTGTAGCCTCACACTGATATTTAGGTCTCCTTTTTACAGCTATACTGGATTGTTGAGGAAACAAATGCTAAACAAAACAAATGTAACCGTGCATTTTTTGTACATTACTTGTTTTAGTCCTCCGATGTGTGCCAATGGCTGTCATGTATTATTATTGCTATGATTGGCAGCTTTTTCATTGTTATTCCCCTTCAGAATGAACCTTGTCAAGCTTATATGCAGCCACTTTTGTGATCGGTGTAGAGAAAACAGCAAATACAATTTAACCTGAGATAATAATGCTGATAATGGGAACAGGAGTATGCGAGCTTGACAAAGTGACTTTCCTGTGTTATGTGGATGGATTCTGTTAACACAATAAAGACTTTCAAACTGTCAAAATTTGCATTGATTTTAGTGTCTTAGAAGTGGGTACATCAAATGTGCACAGACTATAGTCTGTTGATAGTAAAACGAGGATCCTGATCTTTATTGTCAAGCAAACATAAACATATGTGACTCAGCTGAGATTAAAGATTAGTGTATCAAACAATCTTGAATAGGCTGGGGGGTGGCACTAATAAAACAATAGATTATATGCAATCATCAGTCCCTGCATGTATTTTGTTATAATCAAAGGTGTACTGAATGTGTACATTGCTCTTCCCCACTATCCAAAACTAAAGAAAACCCTACTTGGCATTCAGATTTTACAGTAGGCCTCATGCACACTGGGCATAAAAAATGCTGCTTATACAGGCATTTGGCGTTTTTTCCTTTCAGCCTGTAAAAGCAACTCTATGTTTCCCTATGTGTCCAGGATACATTTGGGAATTTACAGGCATATTTGAAAAGGAGTGTTTACAAGCTGAAAAAAAAAAAAAAAAAACATCACAAGAAAATTTTTTAAGAGGTAAAAAAGTGATTATAGTGAAAAATTATCAGAGCGGACTGTTTTGGAAAAAAGCTTATAAATGCAGATGTACATAAACGCGCATAAACGCACATGTGACATGAGCCGTTATGACTGTTTTTATGCCAGAAGTTCCAGCATTTTTTGAAGTCAGCAGATAATAGACACACACAGCTCCAGGTCATCCCACCTTAAAGGAATTGTAAAGGCAGAAAGTTTTTTTTGTCTTAATGCATGTTTGAAAGTCTTTATGGTGTTAACAGAAAACCATCCACATAACACAGGAAAGTCACTTTGTCAAGCTTGCATACTCCTGTTCCCATTATGCATTAAGATGAAAAACCTTTGACCCAAATCAGCGGGAGGAACTGTCGTTTGAGGATCTAGACTGTTATCACAGGAGAGAGTGTTTCCGAAGGATATCGGAAGGAGGCAACCAATTTTACAAGGACATGGGCTAGCACAAAGGAATTTAATAATAAAGAGACATAAACTATTAATACATTTCAAACATATTTTATTTATTTTGGCAATTTATATGGCCACGGTGTTATCCATGGGGTAACCTGATAGTATTCAAATTTTAAATGAATATAAAGCCATCCTGGCTAAAATGCACTAAACAAATTAAACAGTGTCCATCCAGACAATGCTGGATGACTACTCCCCCACTTGGACAACATCATGACTTAACGAAGATGGGGAGGGAGGGTGGGCGTCGTGGTCTGGTCCAAATAGGTCATTGAGACCACCGATCTCAGCTCCTTTTATTGGCTCCCTCTGCGCGGACTTTACAGCCGCAAATTATATCCAATCCGCTGCTAGCCCTTGCCTACCAATCCCATGGTTGTTGCTGCCCAGGGAAACTGCGGCAACCAATGGAACGTGCAAAAAAATTTAAAACAGGGAAAGAGATCTGCAGACCCCTTTGAGCTATCCCCTGAGGGCCCAGCATATTGCTATGACCTGTGTGGTGGAGAGTTTGAATATTTAAAATGGAATTGGATTGCCATGCCCCATCGGATGTATATGTATGTATATATGTATATATATATATATATATATATATATATATATATATATATATATATATATATATATATATATATATATGTATATTATATATATATATATATGTATATATATTTTTATGACAGGCAAGCTAGTTTTTTCTCTAGGACATTGGTTCCATAGATGGACTGTGCCCAGGTGTTAATTGAATATCTCTTGTTCTCTTACAATAGATGTGGCTCCTTCTCCCCAGGGGTCATTAACATACTATTGTCCTATCTGGTTATCAGGACCTGTGTGTCACCAGTCCCTCCCTTTTACCTAGGAGGAGCTGATGACTCATAGATCTTGGAGACCCCCTGACAGGGATTTTGCCTTTAGAAAAGGACCAATCACTGAGCTAGCCCAAAAACCCCGGGAGCCAATGAACATTGAGACTGGGGAAGGGGCATTTTTGGCATATAAATAAGTCTACAGCTGTATACGAGCCCCTCTTTGCCTGATGATTTTGGAGATGTAGCTGCCGGGGTAATGTACTCTCTCTCTCTCTCTCTCTCTCTTCTCTCTCCCCCCCTCTCTCTCTGTATCTCTTATCTTTACTCTTTCTCCTAGGACTTTAATATGTATTAAGTAACAGCCTGTGTATGTCCATTGTAATATATCCCCTTTTCTGCATTAACTAAATATCTTTGTAAACACTGGCAACATGGCATGTATAACATCTCTATACTATGATGGGTAATCTAAAATGTTTCTTTATTATTTTTCTGGACAAATAAATAAATTGTAATTGTTTATCTATTCGCACGGTTATCGTACGTTTATATACTTATACAGACAAAGGTTTAATCATTTTAATCGCGTTATTCACTTTATCATTTTTGTATCTATAATCTTTAACTAAGCTAGAAATTCAGCTTTAACAGATGTTGCCCGTGTGTGAGGAGTTTTGACGTTTTGAGCGAAACATTCAAAACTAGCAAGCTTCTTTGAACAATGTTTTATAGATATATAACCTTTTGTCTGCACTAATACTTTGATGAGACTGATATGAACAGTATAAGTGAAATAAATTGTATGTGCAAATGTGGCTTTAGTTGCAACTTACAATGTGGCTGGCTGAGCAGTTGGTAACTGCATGTTTGTGCCATGTGCCTTGGGGGAAGGGCAGTCAGGATGCTAACAATGCAAAATGGTTGTTACTGTATCTTGTGATCTTTCAGAATGGAATGTGAACTTATGTTTGAGCCGTGTTATATTGTGGTTTTGGAGTTGTTGTTTCATTGGATAGCGTGTGTTCCTAAGTGTACGGTCTCAATTGTGCGGTGAGATGACATGCTTTTCAGTGGAACTGTTCCTAAAATGTGTCTATGGTTTAAGTGTTCATGTGGTGTCTCAGGTGGGTGGCTTTGTGGAGATGGAGAACCTGTGTTTGAGGCCTCCCAAGGTCTCTAGTGGTATATAGAAGGGCCAGCATTGTACTATGGGGGGCATTGGTGGACTACAAGGCCCAGCATTGTACTATAGGGGGGCCATTGGTGGACTACAAGGCCCAGCATTGTACTATAGGGGGGCCATTGGTGGACTACAAGGCCCAGCTTTGTACTAGTAGGGAAGTTGTGCTTTTTCATGTAACTAACACTTTTAAATGTGAGTTAGCCTAAAGTGTTTGTCTATGCGTTAAATGTGATGTCCCATTTGTGTCCGATTGTGTGGGGAGAAGGGTTGGCTAGTAGGGAAGCTTGTGCTAGTTTTGGCGGGAACAACTGCTTTGCATGCGTTAACGACGCCATTTTGTACCCTGGCTTTCATCTGCCATTTCCTTCTGTTGTTGTTTCATTGGATAGCATATGTTACTAAGTGTGCATTCTCAATTGTGCGGTGAGATTACATACTTTTTAGTGGAACTGTTCCTAAAGTGTATGTTTTAAGTTGTGCTGGGCCTTCCTATAGGGGAAGGGGCAAACATCATTCCTTTGTGTGTGAAACCATGTGCTAGTTTCGGCGGGAAAAAAATCCCTCATGTTGTAGCCTAGCCTTTGTCTATTATAGGCTAGCTGTTTTCGTTTGGCGGGAAAAACTCCATCTTGCTGAAGTCTGGCCTTTGATATGGTTTTTTTCATCGGCCATCTTGTTGTATCTGCTGTGTTCAGCCTTTGGTGCAGATTTTCCTTTTTAAGTGAATTCTATTTTTTTGTACTTTTTACATATTTTTAAGTAAAGCTTTTGCGTTTTCTGTATTGAATTTTGATTTCCATTTGAATCTAGACTGGGTTTGTGTATAGTGAAACTAGCTTTGCAAGTGTATGGGAGTGTCTCAGATGGTTATTCATTGTTCTTTTTAGGCTTGTATTGTTTAAGCCTGCACTTGAAAATCTAGCCTCCCTCCCTCTTTCCTCTTCATTGATATTTAAATTAACCAGTTTGATGAGTTTTGATGTATCCACAGGAGGGGAGGGGCTTTTGATTGTTTGTGGCCTGCAATGGAAGGGAAAGGCTTTGATTGCACTGTTGTATGGTATTCTGGTTTTAAAACTGGTGGTTTGACTTCCCAGGGGGATATGTGAGTCAAGGGGGATTTTTATTGGCTGATGCTAGCCATAGATTTTTCTAATGTCTTGATAGACAAAATATGACGCTATTCAAGACTCCCCCTCCCCCTCCCTCTTCCTGTTCAGGTGTGCAACAGGAAGTTGATGGGTGGGGCCTGGGGTCTTTTGAAGTAGGACAAAATCTTTTTGATTTTTAAAGTAAATTAAGGTTTATATTGTAATACTGTTTTGGGGAGGCATTAACATTATTGTAATATCGAGGTACAGAGAGAAGCCATAATATTTGTTTTGAATAGTGGAGGATTTCATGGTGTTTTGTAGTTTGTCTGACAACACATTTAACCGGTAGTAGAGTAAATGTGAGGATTAGTACGCTAGCATACTAGTAGGCCGTGTAAAATAATCGGAAAACGCTGGGTGCCAGTACTGTAAAAATAAGTCACTAGCAGTACTGATCGGATTAGTGCATGGGTGCCCTGGGTGAGGCCCCAAACCAGTCAGACAGCTGCCTTACACATGAGATCTGGGTTTGGGGCTCCGGACATGAGACCCCTTAAAGCTGTGGAGGGTATTTTTGATGTCTGGTGGTAGACCCCAGAATAAAAAATATCTTGGAAGTAGTTCAGTTGTGGCTTCAGAAATCTGTAATGAGTGGGATGATGGATGTGTAGTACATGCTTTTGTGATTCTCAGAGGAGGAACTGTGCTTAAAATCCAGATGCCCATTCCAGAACTTGGTGTGGCTGGTCCATACAATATTCTGAGATGTTCTCATGTCTGTCCCATTGTATGTAGTTTTTTTGCTAAGAGTGAAGGCAGAATTCCATCTGGTTGGTTTTAATTAAAATTTTTGATTTAGGAACTATGAAATATCTCCCCCACATTTGTTTTTTTTTTTTTTTTTTGTTTTTTCACTTCAGACAGAGTATTCGTGGGTGAATGTCAGCTGTGCACGCATCTCCATCCCTCTATTTGTCTTCGCATCATTAGTGGATTGTTTAATTCTCCCCCCCTTTTTTTTTTTTTTTTTCCCCCTGGAGTTGGGGGGGGGATATGGGTCCTGGATCTGGTATCCATAAGATTTACAAAACTAAGAAAACACACATACATCTGAAATCCCACCGAGCCTCCGCTACCCCTCCACTTCCTCTATCCTGCATCCCGTTCCATCTCGATTCCAGTTTACCCCCCCAGGTTCCCCTCTCCTCCCCTCCCTCCCCCATACCCCCTCCCTCCCCATCCCCGTCCGCTGTTTTGTTGTTGTGCGATGGCCCTTTTTCCCAAGTGTCTTCTCCTACCCTTTGCATCTGCCTTTCCACGGCTAGGTCTCCTTCCGGCTTCCCCCCCTAGGGGTCGTCGGTTGTCACGGCTGCACTCGCAAAGCCTCCCTATAGCTCCAGGACCTCTTGAATTTTCTCCAACTCTCCCATTTGGCCCTCGTGGCTTCTCTGTCCTCCTCCCCGATGTGCAACACACATTCCATCATGTAAGTAGATTCCACTGCGTCAACCCATTCCCAAACTGGTGGGCTTTCCTTGTCCTTCCACCTCCTTGGGATTACCTTTTTAGCCGCATTGAGCAGATGGGGGATCAATGAGCCTTTATATTGCTTGATTTCCTTCGATGTGGCATGCATCAATACCACCCAAGGGTCATTTTTAACCTCAATCGTTGTTATTTCTTTTATGAATTTTAGGATGGTCTCCCAGAATTTTTTGATTTTAGCACATTCCCACCATAGATGACCCATTGTACCCCTTTGGTCACATCCCCTCCAGCAGTTTGCGGGTGTATCCACCCGGTAATTGCTGACCTTGTCCGGGGTTCTATACCACCTAGCCATGCACTTATAATTTGTTTCTGCAGTTTTCGCGTCAACAGCTGACCCATGTGCTAATTTTAAAATTTTCTTACTTGTGCCTATTTCTAATTGTGTTCCTAGTTCGCTTTCCCATTTGATAAGGTATGGTGGCATCTCTGGTCTATCTCTTTCTAATAGCAATTTATAGATTCTAGATATTCTTTTTTTAGAACATTCTGCCGAAAAAAATTTCTCTAATTTTGTTAGGTCCTTAGCCTCTCTTAATGGGCTAGGGAGAGAGCCCACAAAGTGTGTTAGCTGACGATGCCGCCATCCATCTATGGCAAAAGCCTCCTTGTTCTGTAACTCGTGCAGTGTCATAACCTTCCCCTTACTGATAACTTCCCCTAATCTCGTGCAATCCTTTCTAATCCAATCCCCTCCTATTTCCTTTAACCCTGGCGGGAAAAAAGGATTTTCTTTAAGTGCTATAAGTGGCGAGTTGTATTTTTTATTGAATATTTTATAGATTTTATCCCAAATTTTTAAAGTCGTGATAGTGATTATATGTGTTTTTTTCTCCTAGTGTCCGGCTTTTCGGGGGATTCCACACAATCCTCCCCAGCCTAACTTCACTCAGTGCTTCTTCCAAACTAACCCATCTTTTAGTGTTGCCTATTTTACCCCATTCTGCGATTCTCAGTAGTGCTATAGCGTGGTAGTAACTTTCTATGTCTGGGACCGCGAGACCACCCTGACTTTTGTCTTGTTTTAGGACTTGAAGGGATATTCTATGTTTTTTGTAGTTCCATATGAAATTCATTATAATAGCTCTTAATTTACCGAGGTACTGTTTTGGGAGCGGGAGGGGGAGCATCTGAAATTTGTATGTGATGACTGATGATTGATCCTGCCTGTCCAGGATAATATTTTTCCCTTCAGCTCTTGGCATTTTTTTTTTATATCTTCTAGGAGCGGGATATAGTTTATTTTGTATAGTTTCCTTGGGTTGTTAGCCAGTTCTATTCCTAAGTATTTTATCCTTTTTTTCCAGACGAAACTAACTGTTTTTTGTAGGTTCTGTTTCTCTATTTTGTTGAGGTTGATATTAAGAATAAATGTTTTTGAGGCATTGATTCTGAAGTTTGTTAATTCCCCATATTCCTTTAAGGTTTTAAGCAGTGTAGGGACTGACTTCTGGGGTGTGCTTATGTAAAAGAGGACGTCGTCTGCGAAGGCCGCAAGTTTGTGCTCTTCGCTGCCGACTTTACAGCCTTCCACCTCTGGGTTTCCGCGAATTGTAGCTAACAGCGGTTCCAGGGATAGAATAAAAAGGAGAGGGGAGAGTGGACAGCCCTGCCTAGTACCATTAAACAGTTCGAACTCCGCAGAGGTCGTCCCGTTGACCTTGATGTTGGTTTTCGGATGATTATATAGGGTTTTGATTTTTTGAATAATTCTGGGTCCGAAACCCATCCTCTGTAGAGTGTTGAACATGAACCCCCAGTCTACTCTGTCGAACGCTTTTTCAGCGTCTATCGAGAGGAGCAGACTGGGGGTTCTCGAATCTCCCATCCTCTGTATGGCTAGCAATGTCCGAATCCCATTATCCCTCCCCTCTCTGCCCGGGACGAACCCGACCTGGTCCGGATGGATCAGTGTGCCCAAGTGCCCCTTTATTCGATCCGCCAGTATCTTTGCGTATAATTTTGTGTCGAAATTTAATAAGGAGATAGGTCTGTAGTTCGAGCACACCGATCCATCCTTCCCATCCTTCCTCAAAAGAGTGATCGTAGCTTTAAGGGCCTCTTCGCTCATATCATAATCTATCCCTAGTCCATTCATATATCGCAGCAATCTCGGTACCAGAATCTCTTTGTACGTTTTATAATATGAGGCCGTGAAGCCGTCCGGGCCCGGGCTCTTCCCTATTGGAGAGTTGTTAATGGCTGCTAAGATCTCCTCCTCAGTTATTGACCTCTCAAGCTCATCTCTCTCCTCCCCGCCTAGAGCCATTAGCCCTGCCCTCCCTAGGAACTCGGAGGTTTTCTGGCTGTTTCCAATGCTGTCGTTGTTTCCCTTGGTTTTCACCTTGTAAAGTTCTTTGTAATAGTCTCTAAATGTAGAGGCTATTTCGCTAGGGGTAAACTTCATCTCCCCGTTTCTTGTTTGGATTTTTTCAATAAAATTTCTAGTTTTCTTTTTTTGTAATTTCCTTGCTAAATATTTCCCTGGTTTATTGCCCCATATATATTGTTCCCCCACATTTGTATCAAAATGTGTCTAAAGTTTTAGTTGTGTCATGTTCTATGTGGTAACAAGAATAAGTCTGAACCTACCGCGACAGTCGTGTTGTGGGTGTTGTATTTTAGTAAAAAAAAAAAAAAAAAAAAAGTATTATCGGTTATGAGGAATGTCATTGACAATTTACGAATGTTGTATTGTTTATGAATGACACATTAATAGCTTGTGTGTATAAGTATCTTTTCAGGTCCAAGGAGTTTCTGAGGCTCTGCACCATTCTAAATCCTGTATGTTTTCCTCCACTTTGTAAAGATGAGGAAAAGGGGGGGAAGAGGATGGGCTGAGTGACAATTTTCCAAACCAATGATACTAACCACTCTAATTCTAGCCAAGTTTTTGACAGGTGACAGGTGACAAGTGACTCGGACGTTACAGAGAAGATTGATGAACAAGACAACAAGGAAGAGAAGTATCTTTATTTATATTTTTAAAGTGTATTTTCCAACTAGCTAAGAAAGTGAACAGGACACATGGTTGGGTCTACTCTGAGTCTCCACGGAGCTCTAGTGATGACAGCGGTGTATGATATTTAGGCATATTGGATGAGGAGTTGTGACAAACTAGTAAAGACTCTAAACAGACATTTCTAAATGGAATTTATCGATACATTTCAAGAGGGTAATTTGGGGAGCAGATAGTCACTACTGTATGGGGTTCAGTTTTACCGTAGAGCTGTGGAAGCTATAGTTTACATTTGTGATTGTTGTTTTTTTTTTGTACAATAGAGGGCTCATTTTGTTTTTTTAATCCCATTGTGTTACTGGCCGATCAATTGTGAAGGTAGTAGTCGATTGATTTTATGGTGGAGTAGTTGTTTCAGCCCTAGTATGAATCTTTCTCTTTATAAACTGCTAACTGTGAATCATAAGTTTTGTAATTAGATCTGTAAACACTGGCGATGTTGTAACTACTATAAATCATATTGCAATTAGGTGTGCATCAGATAACTACCTCCTTTAATAATACGCATAGGGTCCGGATTATCCAAGTTTGTGCTAAACATTCTTGAGATAACAGAAGTAATAAACTTTTGTTAAGCATTTCTTTTGGAATATTTCTGAAAAGTCCACGGAAGGGATTGGACTATTATTTGGTTCAGGAAATCTCTAGGCTAATTTTTTGAAGGACTATAGCCGGGCAGAGAATATTGCTCTGGCAAGTAGTGAAAAAAAGGCAGCAACGTTGATAGGGGAGGGGCCTATCTACCCACTTCTTGTCCAGAGGGTCGCTACCTCTGAAGTAGGCAACCTCTAAAGAGGTTGGGGGATCAGTTCAAGGTCCATTGTCCGTAAAGGATGGGTAATCGAATCGCTTTAAAGAGGGTGTCTAACCGTGGGGAACCATACCACTTGACCCCGAAGGAAGAAATGATAGATAAATATGGGCCTTGGACTGTGAAATATGCAAGAGGGGGATTGCTGGACTGACAGAATTTATTCTAAAAAAGGTACTTTTAAACCAAAAGCTTAGGAAGCCCGGTGGTACAATAAAGAGATGCATGGAACGCATGGATGGTAGAATCAATGCATAGAACTGATGAGGTGAATATTTTTATGGTGGGAGGTAAGGAGAAAGCGCACCAAATGCTGAGAAGTAGGGACAAACAGGGCCAATAGAACCACATCCCCAGAGTAGTGGCGGTGATGATCAGGGGAACAGCCTCCACACCTAAGGTATGTATCAATAATGCTACTAATCCAGTTGTCACCAACAATGTTTCATTCCTGGTGTTTTTGCAAGGATAAATCCCTGGAAGGTGGGCGTTTTTATTATAGAAAATATGAAATATGTGTGACGTCTAGAGTTCATCTGTGACCCAGCTAATTGTGTGAGTGTGTGGAATATGCCATATATATTTTGTGTCCTGTGATTTCTGTTGTCGCAGCTGCTGACAGCCAACCTAAATGACTCCCCCTTCTTTCTGACCAGGTCAGTGAGTGTAAAGCAAACTGTATTGACATGCAAATTACCCGAGCCAAGATAACTATATGTAATAATGAATTGAAAGGTGCTTTACTAAACTCAGTTTGTTTTCCAGAAGACAGTTCGGCAAGAGATTTTCTGGTGAAGTATGATTTGTTGAAAAATTGAAAAAACGTTTTATTGCGAGTTGCTAATTTTTTTCTCCCTCACCATGGTGAATATTTTTTTTTGGGGAATTATTGGTATACCATAAAACAAAAATCCACGTGGTATTAATATGTATTAAGTAAATACATATTAATAATAAGTTGAGCTCAACAATTTTTGCTATTATAAAATCAGGTGCCCTGTTTATGTAATGTAAATGTATATTTGTTTCATGTGTTAATGTCTTGTTACAGGTATTTAACCATTATTTTTTTTTCAGGCGAAAAAATTGAATGTTTATTACTAAATTTTATTGGTGTTTTTCAGATGATAATTGGGTTTCACGGCTTTCAGAACCAGAAGGAAATCGTAGACAATTTTTTTATTTTCCCTGGGTTCAGCACCATTATGTGGTTTATGCTTCTAGTGGTCAGCCCATTCAGCTGTGTTTTGGAGTACCTAAGTGGGTGTGGTATTTTCTAATCCAACCTGTATAAAGAACGAGTTTCTGTGCTCCACTGATTACTTGTGGGGGGGAAAAAAATACTGTTTAGGACTGTTTCACCCCCCTGCGGTTATGGTAATTAGTTACCTAGTTGTTCCAGCTCTGCTCATTGCCTCAGGCTAAGGTATGTTAATGTCCCGTAAGCAACCTTTGTCCCCAAGTAAAGATTCAACCCACATCCTGTCCAGTGTCACTATGTTTACGTGACGATGTGTTATGAATTGTCTAATGTGTCTGTGGCATATCTGTCGCTAATATCTGGGGGGTTTCAAAGTACACAGGTTGGCTCGAATTGTACCCCCGACTGTTCAGCGTTCTCAGTGCTGCAAGGGATTCTTCTTTGCCCTTTGGTCAGTGGTGTTTGGTAACAGAAGTTTCTCGAGCTGGATACACATTATGCAATTTTTATCTTATTTTTTTTTTTTTCAATTTTGTTTAGATTTATCTGCAGAGGTGAAGTATGAGGGCCTGCCGGATTGCATACAAGTTGAAAGTGTATAGGTCTGGCCTCGTATTGGATAGTTTTGGTTGAGTCTGGAGAAAAAGTTGTGCAGGATGTATAGGCATGTCGTATTCTCCTCAGTTTGTCATGCAGGCCAGGAAGCCCAGTGCCCCAGTGACGCTATGCCCCTGTCATTAATTTTGTATGGGTGAAGGATAACATGGTCTGATTACCGAATTGATAAAGGAGGGAGAAGGTGTGCAGCCTCTATAAAGAATCGAGTGTACCTGTTGGCAGGTGGTTTTCAATACGGGTTTTCAGACTATTTCCCATACTTAGGATAAAGAGAGGCTTAATGGAGACTGCCGTTGGAGCTGGGGGGGGGGCACCGGGTAGGTGAGGGTAGTATCCAGGTTGCCTATGAATCATAATGGATTGGTAGACTCAGTTCCAGGATCATCAAAATCTAACTTACACTGGTCTCATCCCTAATGACAGGGTTGGAGCATTGTGCAGATATCTCGGTCAATCGGGGTACTAGCCTTTAACAGACTCTACTGGGTTACACCCTGCAGTCCATCTTGTTCTGATGGTTTGAGTCCGGACAGCCTCAGATGACTGGTATGAATGAGTGCTGGAGAAAGGAAGGTGTTGTGCTATGGGAAAAGGCAACAATGCTGGCACAGGAGGGGGTCGTGTCTAATGGAGGCCGGGGTAGTGACCCAACTGGTCCTAAACAAAGTTACCAGGGTACTGGTGCTGGTATCACATGTCTAATGATGTACTGTTTTCAGCATCAGGTTAAATGGTAATCAGCAGGGTACACTACCTCGGGGAGTCTATTGTACATCTCCTCTTGCCCTTGGCATGGATATAGCAGGAACCCCGGGTTGTACCCCAATCACCCCTGAAGGAAGGTTTTTATGGAAAACCTGACCTCCCCTTACACCTACTGAAACTTCTGCGGGGGTTCGGGGAGGAGTTAAAAATTTGGTAGTTGGGTGGTTTGTGCAACAGGATCTGATAATGACAACAGTTTGTGTAGGGCGTGAATAGAAGGGCCCTACTCAGGGGTTTATGATCCAAGGAGAGGAGGGTGGTGCAAAATAATAGCGGTTGGGAATTATCTGATATGGAGCTAGCTGAGGTAGCATTAAAAGAGTTTCTAGGGATCACCTAGTGGTGGTCAGGGTAGGGGCTGGCTGGACATATTGGGGTGGAGGAGTTCCAGAGCGGTCCTAATGTTGAACATGGGAGGAGTGAAGTGGACGATTTGGGTGATCTCAAGATCAAAAGAGGTCAATCCAGATATCTCTAAGGTTGAGTTTCTTAGTGGGAAAAGTTAATTCAGGTACAGTCTTAGGGCCACAGCTTTAGTAAACTCCACCCTGTTGCCGTCCTAATTTGGGTAACTATTAGAGACCAACGTAGGGGATTGTGTGCATTTAAAAGAGGACCCTAGAACTATATTTTTCCTTTTTGTTCTTTGCTGTTCTGGGGATAAGCCTTTTCAATTTATAGTAATAATATGCGGTCAGGTTTTACCTAAATTCCAAAAAAAGGTTTTGATCATTTTTTATTTTATTTTTTTCCTCCCCCTCATTATTAATATCTGTGTACCTGGCCTGGGAAAAATACTGCTAATTGCTAGTATGGGTTTTTTTTTTTTTTTTAGAAACTATATTTTGTTTTTGATTTTTTTATTATGATTTTTTTGGTGCTATTTTTTATTTTTCATTTTTATTTTTTTTATTTTTTTTTAGTTTTTTTCCAACCATTATATTTGTTTTTTTTGTCTAACCCAGATTCCATGCTCTTTAACCGTCTTGGTTGGAGTAGCATTAAATCTGTAGGTTTTTTTTTTTTCTTCTTCCCTTTCCATTATTAATTTCATTACTCACCTCTCTTCCGTTTCTTTTGCTTCATTCTAATTTTTTCTCTGGGTTTTCATCATCCATCTTCTCAAGATAATGTATCTGTTTAAAAGGATTTTCCCTGTCCGCCAGTAGTGTACCATATTTTTGAACCAAAAGTATCCCTGGACATCCCGTGTTTTTATGTCTTAATGTAATGCTACCCCCTTAGTCTACCTACTGCTTTAACCTGAGCCCCGTGAGCAGGTGTGGTGGACCCCGGGACCTTGCAATAACAGGCAGTGTTGACTATCCCTACCATCAAGGGCCATGGATGATACTGTCTGTTGCTTGGACTCCGTTCCCTGTGGGGAGCCCACTTTACTCATCCCCATTGCACCCCTTATAAGTATTAAGTCTTGATGACCGTTGCTCCTGTCTGGCATTCCTCCAATATCTGTACACTGACATTCTCCTTTTTTGGTTTGTTTTATGTATTCATGCACAACGGTCTGGAGGCCCGCCCAACCACCACCTGAAGACAATCAAGTCATCTCTTGAGACAAATGTGACAAGTAAGACTACCCTGAACTGTTCTTCACCATGCTGAAAAGTGCTGTCTCGCGGTCCGATCCAAGCGGAGAAACCATTACACGGTCTCACCAAGTTACAGGACTAGATATGCCAGGATCCCGCCATCAATGTTGGAGTTCCGCTCTTCCAAGGCAGAGGGGCGATGAAACATTGCAGTACAGACACTCATGGTTTAGATGTGAAGCCTCAAGGGCACCTGGATTTGTTCCTACCTTGAGGAGTTCCGGCGTGTTCAAGAAAGGAAGGAAGAGGAGGCCGTGGTGGTGGTGGGGAAGGGTTGGGACTTCTGGGCTGTTGTGGGTGGGTACAAAATCATTGAAGGACTACTTAAGTTCAAGAATGAACTTCAGGGGGAACTGTGGTGGAGAGTTTGAATATTTAAAATGGAATTGGATTGCCATGCCCCATCGGATGTATATATATATATATATATATATATATATATAATATATATATATATATATATATATATATATATGTATATATATATATATATATATGTATATATATATGTTATATATATATTTATATATATTTTTATGACAGGCAAGCTAGTTTTTTCTCTAGGACATTGGTTCCATAGATGGACTGTGCCCAGGTGTTAATTGAATATCTCTTGTTCTCTTACAATAGATGTGGCTCCTTCTCCCCAGGGGTCATTAACATACTATTGTCCTATCTGGTTATCAGGACCTGTGGGTCACCAGTCCCTCCCTTTTACCTGGGTGGAGCTGATGACTCATAGATCTTGGAGACCACCTGACAACAGGGATTTTGCCTTTAGAAAAGGACCAATCACTGAGCTAGCCCCAAAACCCCCGGGAGCCAATGAACATTGAGACTGGGGAAGGGGCATTTTTGGCATATAAATAAGTCTACAGCTGGACACGAGCCCCTTTTTAGCCTGATGATTTTGGAAGATGTGAGATGCCGGTAATGTACCCCCTCTCTCTCTCTCTCTCTCTCTCTTTCTCCCCCCCCCCCCTCTCTCTCTGTATCTCTAATCTTTACTCTTTCTCCTAGGACTTTAATATGTTTTGATAACCTTGTTGATCAGTGTAACCTGTGTATGTCCATTGTAATATATCCCCTTTTATGCATTAACTAACTATCTTTGTAAACACTGGCAACATGGCATTTATAACATCTCTATACTATGTTGGGTAATCTAAAATGTTTCTTTATTATTTTTCTGGACATATAAATAAATTGTAATTGTTTATCTATTAGCACGGTTATCGTACGTTTATATACTTATACAGACAAAGGTTTAAATTTTTAATCGCGTTATTCACTTCAATAAATTTTGTATCTATAATCTTTAACTAAGCATCATTCCGAAATAAACCTGGAACAAAACCTTCCAATTCAGAGTGGCGAAAGGATATTCCACTGGACGAAATAAGAAAGCTATGAATTGTCCTATTGAGACGTCTCCTAATCCTGTCCACATAGAATAAATTACCAGAAGGAAACCATATAAGTCGAGGAATCATCTAAGAAAATGCCAATATAGCAGCTGGGAACATAAGCTTTATAGAACAAAGATCTCTCTTTATTTTCACAATCGTTTGGCCTGGCATGAATAACTAAAACTTGGGGGGAGGGCCATATGCTAGCTAAATGGATTAAATAATCTCTAAGGTTTCACTACCTCAAACCCCTAACGAATGATTCCAAATTGAGTAGGTCCTAGTTCTGGCATTTTTGGTAGCCCAGAAAACTTAGGAATGTCCTACTATCCATATAATTGTTTTGGGAAAATCTTCAGAGTTTCAAGCAGGAAGCCAAGACAGCTGAAAACTGGTACCTAGTTAAGGAAGACAGGTCCTGTTGAATAAAAAAGGAATCATTAGACTAAGGCATGACTGAAATATACCTAGAAAAAAACGGACATATTAAAGGATTGGTAGAACTTGCTAGAGAAATCCAATGACCTTTACCTACTGGCAGGGATTTTGACCTGCAAAGGAAGAGGTCAATGGACCCTTCACTTAAAGCAACATTGCAACAACGAAGAAAAGATAAAGACCTTCTATTTATGGCTGTAAATTCCTCAATCATAAGGGCTCCAAAAAAGGCAAGTGAAAAGGTAGCTCTGAAAAGAAGGAGCTCAATCTCTGAGCAACACATTTCCTCTAAAGTTCTGAGAAGATCAACCAACAGAGCAATTGAAACCTCTAACCACGTCTTCTTCAATACAGAATTTATGAGGTTAATAAGTATTAGCTCCAAATTAAGCCCCAGAGGAAATATGGGCAAGGGGTTTCCGAACTGATCCGTTGCCGGAGCCAATTCCCGAAACTTCTTGAACTGTGAACGAGACAAAGCGTCAGCAATGTTATTACGTACACCTGCTATGTGCTCTGCTTTTAACCAGATATTAAAATGCATGAAGTGTAAAACAAGAAAATGTAGCAGTTTAATCACAGGCTCAGACTTAAAGGATAGTGTATTAACAGCAAAGAAAACACCTTATGTTATTCGTGTGAACCAGGACTCTATGGTTCATGAAGACATTATTCCAAACAAATATGGAAACTGTGGCAGGGAATAATTCCCGAAGGACAAGGTTCTGAAGAATGTCCTTCTGCAACCCATCCTGATGCCACTCACCGGCGCACCAATGACCATCCATAAATGCTCCAAAGCCCAAGGACCCAGCCGCATCAGTGAAGAAATTCAGCTGGTAGTTAGTAATAATTTTTTGTTGCCATATGGTGGAACCATTAAAATTACACAGAAAGGCATCCCAAATTTTAAGGTCCTCCCTAATGCTCTTGGAGATACGAATATGTGAATATGGATTCTTAAGACCTTTGGTGGCCAAAGCAAAAACCTGCAAGAAAACACCCTAGCCATTGGAATAACTAGCTGCGAAGGCGAAAAGACCCAATAAAGACTGGGCCTCTTTCAGTAGCACCTTCCTTCTTAACAGAAAAACTGAGATCATTGATCTAATTTTCTGAAGTTTGTGCAAGGGAAATCTGAACTCCATTACTGTGGAATCTATGGTAATCCCTAAAAATTCAATAAAAGTAGAAGGAAAGACTGTTCTTTCCGATGCAAGAGGGACCCCAAAGTATTTACAAATACTGAAAAACAGCTGTAAGGATCTGAGACAAGCGAGGGAACCCACCGGGCCAAAAAATAAAAAATCATCCAAATAATGCAGAAATCCCCCACAGGGATAAAATTCTGACAAAACCCAGTGCAAAAAGGTAGAAAAGGCTTCAAAGTAAAAATAAGACGGAAAAAAACACATGGGCATACATTTGTCAAAATAAAATTGGCCCTTAAATTGAAAGCCTAGGGAATTGAAACCCTGAGGATGGACTTGGAGCAAACTAAAGGCCGATTTAATATCTGCCTTGGCTAGCAGGGAACCCTGCCCATGATGTCTTAAAATAACCAAAGCTTCATCAAAGGAAGAATAGCAAACCGGGGCTTCAACATCAGAAACCTCATAATTTAAAGAAGAGTCTAAGGGATAAGAGAGGTGATGTATCATACGATAACAGACATTTTCTTTTTTAGGCACAATCCCTAGCGGAGAGAGCCTAAAATTCGGAAATGGAGGAGCAAAAAAGGGGCATGCAATCCTACCATCCACAAGTTCTCTGGAGATTTTGTCTTGAACCACAGTTGCATGTGTAGCGAGCAAACTTTCACAAGTGTGCGCTATATGTGGAAATTTAGTTTTTTTCCTTAGAGCAGTAATGGGGTTCTGAGAATTAATTTTGCAGGTTGACTTTGGCATCAGTTTGGCTGGGCTGTATTAGGGTTCTGTCTGGTCATGGGTGCAGTGAGGTACCCATGACAGGCCTAGAACCAGGCCTGGTTGGACATCTTAGGTATCAGTCTTCCCGGAGCCAATCAGTGGGTGCGCCTGGCCCCGCTGAGTAGTCTGGGGAAGGGTACTTAAGGTGCTGAAATCACTTGTCCAGGGTTCGGCCGCAGTCATGTTTCCTGGTTCTGCACCGGGGTAGCCCTGCGAGGGGTCCCGGGTCTGGGAGCACTAGCCGTCATGCAAAGATGCTCAGTTTGACTAGCCCCACAGACCCGCATGGTCTGGGGCAAGGATCCGTCTGTTCCCGAGTCTCTGAGCCGGTTAGCCCGAGGCCCAGTAACTGAAGGAGGATTCAAGGCGTCCTGGTGTGCTCTCATTATTGGAGGGGCACCACAGCTCGTATAGGTGACCGGTGGAGAACTCTTCGGAGGAGGGCAAACAAGCTGGCATCTCAAGAGGAGCCTGGTTGCTGAATTGTATGGACACACTTCCACAGTGCTGCCAAGGAGACAGAGAAAGTTCCAGGTACTGTGGGAAAGGTTCCTATTCACCTTCGTTTGCAAGTTCATTCCGTGTCAGAGATTTTTAAAAAGTTTCCGGATCACATTGTCAGCTGCCATACCTCCTGCTAGAGGTTTGTCTGGCATTGAAGTACCTAGCTGCAAGTGGCTACTCGCTGGGTTTGATTAAAGACATTTGTGGATGTCGGCAGTTCAAGGTGCCTGAGTTTCTTCACCCTTGCCCTCTATTCCTATCTGAGACTGTGTTTTGTTGGATATTACCACTGCAAGAATAAAAACCTTCAAAAGGACTTTTATTGTGTCAGCATCCAAAGTTGTTGGGTACTAACCATGGGAACCCCTGGATATTCATCGACAAGCCAAACGGAGGTAACCGGCAAGCCCAAAAGTCAAGGCCGCCCCTCTGAGGGTTATGGCCGCTACACATGCATATAAGCAGATTTCAAATTCTGGACCATAGAACATCCCGTTCCTGGGGAACGGCATTTCATGCTGCAGAAGTCCTGCGCCGTGATCCGGTCCAAACGGTCAGGGAGACCACCGCTCTCAGCTCCTTTTATTGGCTCCCTCTGCGCGGGCTTTATGCTTGCCAATTCTGTCCAATCCACTGCTATCCCTTGCCTACCAATCCTATGGCTGTTGCTGCCCAGGGAAACTGTGGCAACAAATGGCAACCTGCAAAAAATAGAAAACAGGGAAAGAGATCTTCAGACCCTTTTGAGCTATCCCACGAGGGCCCAGCCTATTGCTATGACCTTTCATTTGTGAGTACAGACTGAAGAGAGATCCTAGAGACTTTGGGCTGAGGCCTTTCCTCGGGTGTTAGAGTCAGCTGTGTATGTGTAAAGGGAACATAGAGTTTAGTCTATTTAATTCCCAGTGAAAGGTCTTTGCTTGGAGTTTCCACCAGAGGAGGATTACTATCCTTTGCTACAGGCTCATAGCTTTATAGAAGATAAGTGTCCACCAGAAATAAAACCCTTGGACTGTTCATTGAGCCGAAGAGTGACTGTGACAATTTGCCTGGCTGCGGGGCAACAGTTGGGAAAAGAAACCATGGGCATCTTTCTGGCAGGTTATTTGGGGGTAGCACTACAGTTATTACAGTGATGATGTTATACACACTGTGACCATAGAACTTTAAGCAACAGTGTTGGGACAGAACTGAGGCAATACATTTGTGCCTCTAGACGCTAAAATAGTTCTTAGTGTATTACTATTATTATTCAATACTTCTAACCCCAATGCATTTGTAGTACCTTCATTTTTTTAAAATTCTGTTTAAAAGACTTTGTTTATTTTACACTCAACTGTTTGTTTTCTAAAAACATGACCAATTCTCTGATGAAACTTGGGAAATGTTAAATGTGATAAATCTCCTTTCTGTCACAAATTGTCTATTTAAAACCCTTTATTCACAATAGATGTCTGCAGGTGTTTTTCAATTTAAAAAAAAAAAGGTTTTAAACACAGCTATCTAGTACATCCAATAGCAAAGATTTGTAAATGTACCAGTTATTTTAGCACTTTAGGAATCTGTTACTATAGAAACAATGTCTGTGTAAAAACATGAACCTATTCAAGGTAATGGGACCTCAGGGAATGCGGTGAAATCATTTCCAAACTTTGCACATTTCAATCAATATAACGTATACAGCTAATTTGAAAATAATGCAAAATAACAGTCAACAAAAACAGTGTGTTTGGAACAGAATGCAAAGTCAATTTGTCATCTGTTGATCACAACTGCATTGAAGTTAAACAAAATTTAAATACATTGCATAAATATACTCACAATAATTGTTTTAAATGTTCATGTGGACATGAACAAAAAAAAAAAAGAAGATTTGTTATCTTAAAGGGAGCGTTTGGAACTGTTAATTGTGCCTAAACAGTATTCTGAAAAAATAACTTTTTGTCTTGGATTCCTCTTAAAAAATAGCAGTGTGTAGCAGTGTATTCATATATATATATATATATATATATATATATATATATATATATATATATATATACACACACACACTCTGCATTCAGTGTAGCCTATATATACAGTGCATTTGGTGGTGTACAGTTTCTAATATACTTCAGGCGGTGTACACAGTATATAATACAGTGCAGCCGGTGAACCATTTCTAATACAGTGCAGGTGGTGTACACAGTATATAATACAGTGCAGTGTGCTGTAAAAAGGAAAAATCCCATCATGTCCAGAAGGCCACCAAGGAGAGGCAGATGCTCACAGGCCACTAAAAGAGGGCAAGCAACAGTAGTGTTCGTGGACATGGTGCATCCTCTGCAGGTGGCCGTGGGGCATGCTTGTCCTTTTTTCCTGCTGCTGGCCATGTTATTGAGCCACAAAATGCAGAAGAGTTGGTGGAGTGGATAACAAAGCCGTCCTCATCCTCCTCATCCTCTGTCACCCAGGCTCATAGAAGCTTGCCTTCCAATGCCGCTGCCGAAGCGGCCTATTCCCATGGCTCCTTGTCCACAGTTACTCCTTCTGTAGCCCCACCATCATGCATGGAGGAGTCTCCAGAATTATTTGATCACAGTGTCGGTTACATTCTGCTGGAGGATGTGCAGCCATTGGAAGGCTCCGATGTTGGTTCCCAGGTGAAGGAAGGGAGTAACGTGAGCCTAGAGAGAGGGGGGTGCCACAGAAGAACAAGAAATTAGCAGTCATGTTCCCCAACCTGCCGCATATCGCCAAGTTTGCTCCAGTGACGAGGAGGGAGGGTATAATGAGGTCACTGGCCGTACTTGGGTGCCTGAGAGAAGAGAGGAGTAAAGTGAGGAGGAGGAGGCACAACTACAATGAGGCAGGATGTACTAAAAGGGTTAGCTTAAGGGCAGCCACCTTATTGCATCACACCGCAGAGCTCTGCAGGTGCAGGGCACTGCTGACTCCCCACTGACTTTTAAAAGTTCCTTGGTGTGGACATTTTTTGACACGTGTGCAGCAGATTGCACCATTGCTGTTTACAACTTATGTCTGAAGCTGTTCAAGCGTGGCCAGAACAGCAGCCGCTTGGGCACCACATGCTTTTTTTTTTATAAAGTGTTTTTTCCTTTAATATCATACTATTCACTAGGGATGAGCCGAACACCCCCGGGTTCGGTTCGAACCAGAACCTTCGAACGGACCGAAAGTTCGCGCGAATTTTCGAACCCTATACGTTATAATGGACGCGAACGTTCGAAATCAAAAGTGCTAATTACAACGGCCAATATGCATGTTAATGTCATAAAACAGGTTTGGGGACCCGGGTCCTGCCCCAGGGGACATATATCAATGCAAAAAGAACTTTTAAAAACTAACGTTTTTTCGGGAGCAGTCATTTTAATGATGCATAAAGTGAAAAAAAAAAAGTGACATTTTCCTTTAAATATGGTACCTGGGGGGTGTCCAAAGTATGCCTGTGAAGTGGCATGTGTTTCCCGTGTTTAGAACTGTCCTTGCACAAAATGACATTTGTAAAGGAAAAAAAGAAGCCATTTAAAACCACTTGCGGCTTTAGGTTTGATCTTAAGTAGAATCTGAACAGGTACATTATGAAGTGTAGCTCCATCCCAAAAAAATCTATTTTTAAGCTTTTTGGAGAACATAGGGAGGGGTTATCACCCCTGTAACATTTGCTGTCTTTGCACATCTGTTCAGAACATGTCACCTCACTTTCCGTCCCAATGACAAATGTTTTTGGAAAAAGTGGGGTTTTAATTGAAACAAGGATTGGTGATAAAGTATCAGTAGAGAGGAGATACCTTTTTCCCAAATTAAATCTAACAGGATAGAATTTCCCTTCCTAGGGGTAGATTTCCTCTCACTTCCTGTTTTCTCTTTCCATTTTCAAGTAGGAGTCGTTTGTAAGTTGGATGTTTGAAAGTAGGGGCCTGGCGTATATACTCTGCAGAAATTTGCCCTATTAGATGTTGGTGTAGCCACAAGACTGGTGGGCACAGGAATGGGCCCTGCTGTGAGTTAATAGATCAAGATTTGTAATTGCATGCACCTGTTGAACAGGGCAGAAAAATTGGGCCTTTGGCGGTGGTGGTGGACGGTGTTGCCACAAGACTGTAGGCCCTCATAGTTACTCTTGGTGGGCGCAGGAATGGGCCCTGCTGTGAGTTATTAGATCAAGATTTGTAATTGCAAGCACCTGATGAACAGGGCAGAAAAATTGGGCCTTTGGCGGTGGTGGTGGACGGTGTTGCCACAAGACTGCAGGCCCTCATAGTTACTCTTGGTGGGCGCAGGAATGGGCCCTGCTGTGAACTATTAGATCAAGATTTGTAATTACCCGCCCCTGTTAAACAGGGGCTGAAAAATTGTGCCTTAGGCACTGGTGCTGGTGCCACAACACTGCAACCCGGCCCTCACAGATACTGTACTTGGAGCACAGCAGTCACACGTGTTGCGAAGCATTTTTTTAAAAAATTGTAAGTACACGCCCCTGTTAAACAGGGGCTGAAAAATTGTGCCTTAGGCACTGGTGCCACAACACTGCAACACGGCCCTCACAGAGACTGTACTTGGAGCACAGCAGTCACACGTGTTGCGAAGCATTTTTTTAAAAAATTGTAAGTACACGCCCCTGTTAAACAGGGGCTGAAAAATTGTGCCTTAGGCACTGGTGCCACAACACTGCAACACGGCCCTCACAGAGACTGTACTTGGAGCACAGCAGTCACACGTGTTGCGAAGCATTTTTTAAAAAAATTGTAAGTACACGCCCCTGTTAAACAGGGGCTGAAAAATTGTGCCTTAGGCACTGGTGCTGGTGCCACAACACTGCAACACGGCCCTCACAGAGACTGTACTTGGAGCACAGCAGTCACACGTGTTGCGAAGCATTTTTTTTTAAAAATTGTAAGTACACGCCCCTGTTAAACAGGGGCTGAAAAATTGTGCCTTAGGCACTGGTGTGGTGGCATGGATCATTGAGGAGGAGGAAGAGGATAGTCAGTGAACATAAGAGGACAGTCACTCAGCATCAGCATAGGCAGTCTTGAAGGGATGTGACATTAAAAATTATTCGGTTATATCCGCCTCAGGTGCCTGGTAGCTGGTGGTGATCCAAGACTGATTCATTTTGATGAAGGTCAGTCGATCAACCGAGGCGGTGGACAGGCGCACCCTATGATCAGTCACAAATCCTCCAGCAGCACTGAATGTGCGTTCGGAAAGAACGCTGGAGGCAGGACAGGCCAGTAGCTCAATTGCATACTGTGCAAGCTCTGGCCAGTGATCCATCCTCAGGACCCAGTAAGCCAGAGGATTTTCGGTGGGAAAGGTGTCCAAGTCTGACCTTGCCCCAAGGTATTCCTGCACCATGTATATCAGACGCTGGCGATGGTTGCTGGAACCGATCATACCTTGGGGCTGCGGACTAAAAAATTGTCTGAACGCATCGGTCAGACGTCCACCTTCCCCACCGCTCCTTCTGCCACTGACCGAAGCCTCAGCAACTCGTCGCCCAGGACCAGGAGTTTGTAGCCTCCCAGTTTCTGGGAACGCGTTGCACAGACCTTTCTGCAAGGCCTCCCTGAGATGTCTCATCCTCTGCTCCCTCTGCGACGGCAAGATAAGGTCCGCAACCTTACCCTTGTACCGCGGATCAAGGAGAGTGGCCAGCCAGTAATGGTCCCTCTCCTTGATCCGAAGAACACGAGGATCCTTCCGCAGGCTTTGCAGGATCAGGGAGGCCATGCAGCGTAGGTTAGCTGAGGCATTCGGTCCGGAGTCTTCTGGGTCACTGAGGATGACATGATCGCCAGCCACCTCCTCCCAGCCACGTACAAGTCCACTGGCTTGTTGGGACTGTACATCATCCCTAAAAGACTGCTGCTGCTGATGCTGAGTGCCAGGCTCCACCTCCATGCTCACACAATCCTCCTCCTCCTCCTCCTCCTCCTCCTCCTCATCCTCTTCCTGTGTGATGGGTGGGACAGAAGGAACACTGTCCGGATAAAGGGGGCCTTGAGAGGCAAGGAAGTCCTCCTCTTCCTGCCTCTGTTCTGCCTCAAGTGCCCTGTCCATGATCCCACGCAGCGTATGCTCCAACAGGTGGACAAGAGGGACAGTGTCACTGATGCATGCACTGTCACTGCTCACCATCCTCGTGGCCTCCTCAAATGGTGAGAGGACAGTGCATGCATCCCTGATCATGCTCCACTGACGTGGGGAAAAAAAAAACCAAGCTCCCCTGACCCTGTCCTGGTGCCGTAGTCGCAAAGGTACTCATTGATGGCCCTCTGCTGCGTGTGCAGTCGCTGCAGCATGGCCAACGTTGAGTTCCACCTGGTGGGCATGTCAGATATTAGGCGGTTCTTGGGCAGGTTCAGCTCCTTTTGCAGCTCAGTCAGCCGAGCACTGGCATTATAAGATCGGCGGAAATGCACACAGACTTTCCTGGCCTGCCTCAGGACATCCTGTAAGCCTGGGAACCTGCCCAAGAACCGCTGCACCACCAGGTTGAGGACGTGAGCCATGCAGGGCACATGGGTGAGCTGCCCCTGTCGCAGGGCGGAGAGGAGGTTGGTGCCATTGTCAGAAACGACCATTCCTGGCTTAAGCTGACGTGGCGTCAACCACCTCTCGGCCTGCCCCTGCAGAGCTGCCAGAACCTCTGGCCCAGTGTGGCTCCTGTCCCCCAAACACACCAGCGCAAGCACGGCATGGCATCTTTTTGCCTGCGTACTTGCGTAGCCCCTTGTACGCCTACGGAGCACCGCTGGTTCCAAGGACAGAGCACTGGAGGAAGAAGAAGAGGAGGGGGTGGAGGAGAGAGGTGTGTCACAACCAGTAGCAGTAGTCGCGTTTTGGAGGCGTGGTGGCGGAACAACCTCCAACACTACTGCACCTTGTCCTGCATCCCTCCCAGCTGCCAATAGAGTGACCCAATGGGCCGTGAAAGAAAGGTACCGTCCCTGTCCATGCCTGCTGGACCATGAGTCAGCGGTAATATGCACCTTACCGCTGACCGCCCTGTCCAGCGAGGCATGGACATTGCCCTCCACATGCCGGTAGAGAGACGGAATCGCCTTCCGCGAGAAAAAGTGGCGTTTGGGAACCTGCCACTGAGGAACCGCACATTGAACAAACTCACGGAAGGGGGCCGAGTCTACCAACTGAAAAGGCAGCAGTTGAAGTGCTAGCAATTTAGCAAGGCTAGCATTCAACCGCTGGGCATGTGGATGGCTGGGAGTGTACTTCTTTCTACGGTCCAGCAGCTGGGGCAGGGAAATTTGCCTGCTGCATTCGGACGTCGGTGTACTGCAAGTACTTGGTTGTGACACACCGAATTCTACACCTTCAGTCCTCTCAGAGCAGCTTTCAGAGAGGACTGAAGGTGTAGTGGGGATGGAGATCCCAGCTGAGGAGGAGCAAGGAGAGGTCCGCTTAGTTCTTTGGTGTGGGTCTTTTATGTGTGCCTGCCAACGAGCTGCATGGCAGGTCGCCATATGTCTGGTCATGCTTGTGGTGCCCAAGCGGCTGATGTTTTGGCCACGCGAGATACGCTTGAGACAAATATTGCAAATAGCAGTGGTGCGATCTGCTGCACTCGTCTCAAAAAAGGCCCACACCAAAGAACTTTTCTGATAACGTGCAGAGGCAGCGCCCTGCACAGGCGGAGCTCTGCGGTGTTGTACAGTTGCTGTGCTGGCCTCTACCTGGCCTCCAGGGGGCATCCTGCCTCGTTGGACATGTGACGCCGCATCCTCCTCCTCCTCGTCCTCCTCCTCATCCTCTCTCCCTTGAGGCACCCACGTGGAGTCAGTGACCTCATCATCCCCTCCCTCTTCACCACTAGAGCAAACCTGGCAGTAAGCTGCAGCTGGTGGAACTGTACTGCCAGATTCCTCAAGCTGGGTATCGTCATCCGAGCCTTCGAATCGTTGGGCATCCTCCTGGAGCATGTACCCAACACTGTGCTCAAAGAGTTCGGGGGACTCCTCAGGAGGACATGGTGGGTCTAGGGAAGGGGTGGCTGATGATGCTCTGTCAGTACCCTGAGCCTGGGTGAGAGAGGATGAGGAGGATGAGGAGGGCTTGGTCATCCATTCTACCAAGCCTTCAGCATGATGCGGCTCCACATGTCCAGCTGCCGAAAACAAAGACGCGCGTGTCCCATGGCCACGTGCTGATGACGATGCACGACCACGTCCACGTCCACGGCCACGTCCACTAGAAACAGAGCCTGCCTGCCCTGTGTTCTTGGCTCTGCACGCTCTGCCTCCCCTTGGCGGTCTTCCAGCCATTGTAGTCGGTAGTCCTGTGGGTGCTGCTGAGAAGAAAATATAGGAGCTCTGTGTGATGCCACTAACACACTAGAAGTCCTATGGGTGCTTCTGCAAAGAAAATAGAGGAGCTCTGTGTGATGCCACTAACACACTAGAAGTCCTGTGGGTGCTTATGCAAAGAAAATAGAGGAGCTCTGTGTGATGCCACTAACACACTAGAAGTCCTGTGGGTGCTTCTGCAAAGAAAATAGAGGAGCTCTGTGTGATGCCACTAACACACTAGAAGTCCTATGGGTGCTTCTGCAAAGAAAATAGAGGAGCTCTGTGTGATGCCACTAACACACTAGAAGTCCTGTGGGTGCTTCTGCAAAGAAAATAGAGGAGCTCTGTGTGGTGCCACTAACACACTAGAAGTCCTGTGGGTGCTTATGCAAAGAATATATAGGAGCTCTGTGTGATGCCACTAACACACTAGAAGTCCTATGGGTGCTTCTGCAAAGAAAATAGAGGAGCTCTGTGTGATGCCACTAACACACTAGAAGTCCTGTGGGTGCTTATGCAAAGAATATATAGGAGCTCTGTGTGATGCCACTAACACACTAGAAGTCCTATGGGTGCTTCTGCAAAGAAAATAGAGGAGCTCTGTGTGATGCCACTAACACACTAGAAGTCCTGTGGGTGCTTCTGCAAAGAAAATAGAGGAGCTCTGTGTGGTGCCACTAACACACTAGAAGTCCTGTGGGTGCTTATGCAAAGAATATATAGGAGCTCTGTGTGATGCCACTAACACACTAGAAGTCCTATGGGTGCTTCTGCAAAGAAAATAGAGGAGCTCTGTGTGATGCCACTAACACACTAGAAGTCCTGTGGGTGCTTCTGCAAAGAAAATAGAGGAGCTCTGTGTGGTGCCACTAACACACTAGAAGTCCTGTGGGTGCTTATGCAAAGAATATATAGGAGCTCTGTGTGATGCCACTAACACACTAGAAGTCCTATGGGTGCTTCTGCAAAGAAAATAGAGGAGCTCTGTGTGATGCCACTAACACACTAGAAGTCCTGTGGGTGCTGCTGAGAAGAATATATAGGAGCTCTGTGTGATGCCACTAACACACTAGAAGTCCTATGGGTGCCTCTGCAAAGAAAATAGAGGAGCTCTGTGTGATGCCACTAACACACTAGAAGTCCTGTGGGTGCTTCTGCAAAGAAAATAGAGGAGCTCTGTGTGGTGCCACTAACACACTAGAAGTCCTGTGGGTGCTTCTGCAAAGAAAATAGAGGAGCTCTGTGTGGTGCCACTAACACACTAGAAGTCCTGTGGGTGCTTATGCAAAGAATATATAGGAGCTCTGTGTGATGCCACTAACACACTAGAAGTCCTATGGGTGCTTCTGCAAAGAAAATAGAGGAGCTCTGTGTGATGCCACTAACACACTAGAAGTCCTGTGGGTGCTTCTGCAAAGAAAATAGAGGAGCTCTGTGTGGTGCCACTAACACACTAGAAGTCCTGTGGGTGCTTATGCAAAGAATATATAGGAGCTCTGTGTGATGCCACTAACACACTAGAAGTCCTATGGGTGCTTCTGCAAAGAAAATAGAGGAGCTCTGTGTGATGCCACTAACACACTAGAAGTCCTGTGGGTGCTGCTGAGAAGAATATATAGGAGCTCTGTGTGATGCCACTAACACACTAGAAGTCCTATGGGTGCCTCTGCAAAGAAAATAGAGGAGCTCTGTGTGATGCCACTAACACACTAGAAGTCCTGTGGGTGCTTCTGCAAAGAAAATAGAGGAGCTCTGTGTGGTGCCACTAACACACTAGAAGTCCTGTGGGTGCTTATGCAAAGAAAATAGAGGAGCTCTGTGTGATGGGACTAACACACTTCAAGTCCTATAGGTGCTTCTGGGAACAAAATATAGCTCAGTGTGTGTAATGGGACTAACACACTTCAAGTCCTATAGGTGCTTCTGGGAACAAAATATAGCTCTGTGTGTGTAATGGGACTAACACACTTCAAGTCCTATAGGTGCTTCTGGGAACAAAATATAGCTCTTTGTGTGTAATGGGACTAACACACTTCAAGTCCTATAGGTGCTTCTGGGAACAAAATATAGCTCTGTGTGTGTAATGGGACTAACACACTTCAAGTCCTATAGGTGCTTCTGGGAACAAAGTATAGCTCTTTGTGTGTAATGGGACTAACACACTTCAAGTCCTATAGGTGCTTCTGGGAACAAAATATAGCTCTGTGTGTGTAATGGGACTAACACACTTCAAGTCCTATAGGTGCTTCTGGGAACAAAATATAGCTCTGTGTGTGTAATGGGACTAACACACTTCAAGTCCTATAGGTGCTTCTGGGAACAAAATATAGCTCTGTGTGTGTAATGGGACTAACACACTTCAAGTCCTATAGGTGCTTCTGGGAACAAAATATAGCTCTTTGTGTGTAATGGGACTAACACACTTCAAGTCCTATAGGTGCTTCTGGGAACAAAATATAGCTCTGTGTGTGTAATGGGACTAACACACTTCAAGTCCTATAGGTGCTTCTGGGAACAAAATATAGCTCTTTGTGTGTAATGGGACTAACACACTTCAAGTCCTATAGGTGCTTCTGGGAACAAAATATAGCTCTGTGTGTGTAATGGGACTAACACACTTCAAGTCCTATAGGTGCTTCTGGGAACAAAGTATAGCTCTTTGTGTGTAATGGGACTAACACACTTCAAGTCCTATAGGTGCTTCTGGGAACAAAATATAGCTCTGTGTGTGTAATGGGACTAACACACTTCAAGTCCTATAGGTGCTTCTGGGAACAAAGTATAGCTCTTTGTGTGTAATGGGACTAACACACTTCAAGTCCTATAGGTGCTTCTGGGAACAAAATATAGCTCTGTGTGTGTAATGGGACTAACACACTTCAAGTCCTATAGGTGCTTCTGGGAACAAAATATAGCTCTGTGTGTGTAATGGGACTAACACACTTCAAGTCCTATAGGTGCTTCTGGGAACAAAATATAGCTCTGTGTGTGTAATGGGACTAACACACTTCAAGTCCTATAGGTGCTTCTGGGAACAAAATATAGCTCTGTGTGTGTAATGGGACTAACACACTTCAAGTCCTATAGGTGCTTCTGGGAACAAAATATAGCTCTTTGTGTGTAATGGGACTAACACACTTCAAGTCCTATAGGTGCTTCTGGGAACAAAATATAGCTCTGTGTGTGTAATGGGACTAACACACTTCAAGTCCTATAGGTGCTTCTGGGAACAAAATATAGCTCTTTGTGTGTAATGGGACTAACACACTTCAAGTCCTATAGGTGCTTCTGGGAACAAAATATAGCTCTGTGTGTGTAATGGGACTAACACACTTCAAGTCCTATAGGTGCTTCTGGGAACAAAGTATAGCTCTTTGTGTGTGTAATGGGACTAACACACTTCAAGTCCTATAGGTGCTTCTGGGAACAAAATATAGCTCTGTGTGTGTAATGGGACTAACACACTTCAAGTCCTATAGGTGCTTCTGGGAACAAAATATAGCTCTTTGTGTGTAATGGGACTAACACACTTCAAGTCCTATAGGTGCTTCTGGGAACAAAATATAGCTCTGTGTGTGTAATGGGACTAACACACTTCAAGTCCTATAGGTGCTTCTGGGAACAAAATATAGCTCTGTGTGTGTAATGGGACTAACACACTTCAAGTCCTATAGGTGCTTCTGGGAACAAAATATAGCTCTGTGTGTGTAATGGGACAAACACACTTCAAGTCCTATAGGTGCTTCTGGGAACAAAATATAGCTCTGTGTGTGTAATGGGACTAACACACTTCAAGTCCTATAGGTGCTTCTGGGAACAAAATATAGCTCTTTGTGTGTAATGGGACTAACACACTTCAAGTCCTATAGGTGCTTCTGGGAACAAAATATAGCTCTGTGTGTGTAATGGGACTAACACACTTCAAGTCCTATAGGTGCTTCTGGGAACAAAATATAGCTCTTTGTGTGTAATGGGACTAACACACTTCAAGTCCTATAGGTGCTTCTGGGAACAAAATATAGCTCTGTGTGTGTAATGGGACTAACACACTTCAAGTCCTATAGGTGCTTCTGGGAACAAAGTATAGCTCTTTGTGTGTAATGGGACTAACACACTTCAAGTCCTATAGGTGCTTCTGGGAACAAAATATAGCTCTGTGTGTGTAATGGGACTAACACACTTCAAGTCCTATAGGTGCTTCTGGGAACAAAGTATAGCTCTTTGTGTGTAATGGGACTAACACACTTCAAGTCCTATAGGTGCTTCTGGGAACAAAATATAGCTCTTTGTGTGTAATGGGACTAACACACTTCAAGTCCTATAGGTGCTTCTGGGAACAAAATATAGCTCTGTGTGTGTAATGGGACTAACACACTTCAAGTCCTATAGGTGCTTCTGGGAACAAAATATAGCTCTGTGTGTGTAATGGGACTAACACACTTCAAGTCCTATAGGTGCTTCTGGGAACAAAATATAGCTCTGTGTGTGTAATGGGACTAACACCCTTCAAGTCCTATAGGTGCTTCTGGGAAGAAAATATAGCTCTGTGTGTGTAATGGGACTAACACACTTCAAGTCCTATAGGTGCTTCTGGGAACAAAATATAGCTCTGTGTGTGTAATGGGACTAACACACTTCAAGTCCTATAGGTGCTTCTGGGAAGAAAATATAGCTCTGTGTGTGTAATGGGACTAACACACTTCAAGTCCTATAGGTGCTTCTGGGAAGAAAATATAGCTCTGTGTGTGTAATGGGACTAACACACTTCAAGTCCTATAGGTGCTTCTGGGAACAAAATATAGGAGCTCTGCCTGCCTGCCACGAACACACTACAAGTCCTATAGGTGCTTATGGTAACAAAATATAGGAGCTCTGCCTGCCTGCCACTAACACACTACAAGTCCTATAGGTGCTTCTGGTAACAAAATATAGGAGCTCTGCCTGCCTGCCACTAACACACTACAAGTCCTATAGGTGCTTCTGGTAACAAAATATAGGAGCTCTGCCTGCCTGCCACTAACACACTACAAGTCCTATAGGTGCTTCTGGTAACAAAATATAGGAGCTCTGCCTGCCTGCCACGAACACACTACAAGTCCTATAGGTGCTTCTGGTAACAAAATATAGGAGCTCTGCCTGCCTGCCACTAACACACTACAAGTCCTATAGGTGCTTCTGGTAACAAAATATAGGAGCTCTGCCTGCCTGCCACGAACACACTACAAGTCCTATAGGTGCTTCTGGTAACAAAATATAGGAGCTCTGCCTGCCTGCCACTAACACACTACAAGTCCTATAGGTGCTTCTGGTAACAAAATATAGGAGCTCTGCCTGCCTGCCACGAACACACTACAAGTCCTATAGGTGCTTCTGGTAACAAAATATAGGAGCTCTGCCTGCCTGCCACGAGCACACTACAAGCCCCTCTTTGTCAATCAATCTTTGTAACTGAATCTATCTAACTCAATCTCTGTAAGTGAATCTATCTAACTATCTCAATGCAGCAGAGTGTCACAGAATCTGCCTGCTCAATCTGCGCCGGAACAGCATGTGACCGGCGCAGACGGCGTGGCGGCGTTTTATAGGGGGGGGGGCGTGTACTACAGCCCCTGAGCTGTAATTGGCTACAGGCGTCCTGCCTGTAGCCAATTATGGCTCTTCGATTTTCCGGGGCTGTGATTGGCCAAGCATGCGGGGTCACAGTGCATGCTTGGCCAATCATCAGCCAGCAATGCACTGCGTCGGCCGCGCCGGCCGCAATGCATTGCGGGGCCGCTCGCATCACACGAACGTGATGCGAGCGGCCAAAATAGTTCTGGGCTCGCAGAGCGAGCGAACGCCCGGTGCTCGATGCGAACGTGGGTTCGCATCGAGCACCGGGCCCATCCTTACAAAACGGAGGTATAATGGTTGCCCCTGGCGTGTTTATGTAGGATCGAGTACGTCCCTGAGGTCAACCCCTTAGTTGATTCTGTTTGCACTATATTCACTAGTGTCGATATATTCCCCCATTCTATTGGTGAGTCCTTGAATTGTACTGTAAGCGCATGCCTGATTTGGAGGTATCGGAAAAAAGATTTCCTCGGTATTAAAAACCCCGCTCTAAGCTCTTGAAATGTTTTTAATTGCCCATTAGTAAAAAGCTGATGTAGATATTTTATATCTCTACGTTCCCACTCCCTGATCGGTCCTATTTTTTGTACCTCACTTGATTGCTTGATCAGACATATGATGACCTGCCATGCAGTCCGTTCGCAGCAGCACCTGAAAGACCCACATCATAGAAAAAGGCAGACTTCTCCTTGCTTCTCATCTGGAATCTCAAACCTTACTATAACTCCAGTCCTCTCAAAAACCTGCACTGAGAGGAATGAAGGTATAGCAATAGGTTTCGCAAGTACTTGCAGCCAAACTGCTAGCAGTAAACCACCAGTTGATTTCAGCAGGCAAATGTCCCTACCCCAGATGCTGAACCATAAAAAAAATTAGGTCCCAGCCATCCATATGCTCAGCGTCTAAATGCTGGCTTGGACAAATTGCTAGCACTGCAACTGCTGCCTTTTCAGCTGGTAGACTCAGCACCCTTTCGTGGCAGGTTCCAAAATGTAATTTCTTTTCACGTAAGGCCATTCTGGCTCTCTACTGCCATGAGGAAGGCAATGTTTTGGCCTCGTTGGACAGGGCGGTCAGCAGTAAGGTTCGTATTACCGCTGACTCATGGTCCAGCAGACATGGGCAGGGACGTTACCTTTCCTTCACGGTTCACTGGATAACTCTGATGGCAGCTGGGAAGGATGCAGGATAGGGTTCAGTGTTGGAGATTGTTCCGCCACCACGCCTCCAAAAAGCTAGTTGTGATTCTGCTACAACATCTGTATGTCCCCCTCCCTCCTCTTTATCTTCCTCTATAGCCTCTTCTGCAGAATTGTCCTCTGAACCAGCAGTGCTCCCTAAAAGCTCAAGAGGCTACACAAGCAGTCATCCAAAAAGATGTCATGCGGTGCTTGAGTTGGTGTGCTTAGGGGACAGGGGCCACACTGGGGCAGAGATTCTGTAAGCTCTGCAGGGGCAGGCTCAGAGGTAGTTGACACCATGCCAGCTTCAGCCAGGAATGGTTGTATGCGACAATGGCACCAACCTTCTCTCTGCCCTCCGACAGGGACACTTGACCCATGTTCCATGTTTGGCACACGTCCTGAATTTGTTGGTGCAGCGTTTCTTGACCAGGTACCCAGGCTTAGAGGATCTCCTGAGGCAGGCCAGAAAAGTCTGTGGTCATTTCCGATAGTCATACAATGCCAGTGCTTGACTGGCTGACATTCTAAGGGAATGCAAGCTGCCCATCAACCGCCTCATTTGTGACATGCCCACCAGGTGTAACTCAACATTGGCGATGCTGCAGTGCCTGCACACACAGCAGAGGGTCATCAGTGAGTACCTGTGCGAGTATAGCACCAGGGCAGGGTCAGGGGAGCTTGGCTTCTTTTCACCATGCCAGTGACTAGTGATCAAGGATGTATGCACTGTCCTGTCACCATTTGAGGAGGCCACAAGGATGGTTAGCAGCGACAATGCATGCATTAGTGACACTGTCCCTCTAGTCTTCCTGCTGGAGCACACGCTTCGTGGAATCATGGACAGGGAACTTGAGGCAGAATAGCGGGAGGAAGAGGAGAACTTCCTGTCCTCTTAAGACCCCCTTTATCCAGATAGCATTCCTGCAGGTCCGCCAAACACACAGGAAGAAGAGGAAGAGGATTGTGTCAGCATGGATGTCGAGGATAACACTCAGCAGCAGTCTTCAAGGGATGAGTTTCAGTCCCCAGAAACCCAAGGAGTTGTATGTGGCTGGGAGGAGGTAGTTACGGATAATGTGATCCTTAGTGACCCAGAGGACTCAGAATCTAATGCCTCTGCAAACTTACGCTGCATGGCCTCCCTGATTTTGAAAAGCCTGCGAAAGGACCCTAGGATTCCTGGTATTAAGGAGAGGGATCATTACTGGCTGGCAACTCTTTTTGATCCACGTTACAAGGGTATGGTTGCAGAACTCATCCTGCCTTCGCAGAGGATGAAACGTCTTCAGGAGGCCTTGAAGAAAAGTGTGTGCAATGCATTTCCAGACCCTGGAAGGTTATCATTTCCTGGTGCTGGACAATGTGTTTCTGAGGCTTCGTTCGGTCAGAGGAAGAGTGGTGGAGAAGGTGGCCGGCTGACCGATGCCTTTAAACAATTTTTCAGTCCTCAGCCCCAAGGTCTGATAGGTTCAAGCAACCATCGTCAGCGTCTGCATTATATGGTGCAGGAATATCTAGGGGCAAGAGCAGACTTGGAGACCTTTCCAACAGAGCATCCACTGGGTTACTGGGTCTTGAGGATAGACCACTGGCCAGAACTTGCTCAATATGCAATCGAGCTACTGGCCTGTCCTGCATCCAGCGTGCTTTCTGAATGCACATTCAATGCTGCTGGAGGGCTTGTAACAGATCAAAGAGTGCACCTGTCCACAGACTCCGTTGATAGGCTCACATTTATAAAAACGAATCAGTCCTGGATCAGCAGCTATCAAGCACTGCTGATGTAACTGATTGAATTTGTTATGGATCTGGGATCCCTTGAAGACTGCCTATGCTGTCTATCCTATTCCTCCTCAATCATGATGATGCTAGCTTACAACAATATTTTTGGTTTTAGGGCACCACCGCCATCACTCAAGGCCCAATTTTCCTGACCCTGTTTAACAGTGGCATGTAATTCAATTTTTTGAAATAATATTTAACAGCAGGGCCACTTCATGCACCCAGCAATAGTAATTGTGAGGGGTTACAGTGTTGTGGCACCACCACCCAAGGCCCAATGTTTCTACCCCTGTTTAACAGGGGCATGTAATTAAAATTTTTGAAATAATATTTAAAAGCAGGGCCTGTTCCTGCGGCCAACAAGAGTAACTGTGAGGGGTTACAGTGTTCTGGCACCACCAACACCTAAGGCCCAATGTTTCTGCCCCTGTTTAACAGGGGCATGTAATTACAGCTTTTGAAATAATATTTAACAGCAGGGACCTTTCCTGCACCCAACAAGAGTAACTGTGAGGGGTTACCATGTCCTGCCACCACCAACACCTAAAGCCCAATTCAGCAGACTATATAGTGCACTCCATATAGTATATATACTGCAGTTCAGAGAATATAGTGCAGTCCGTATAGTATATATACTGCAGTTCAGAGTATATAGTGCAGTCAGTGTAGTATATATAATACAGTACAGGGTATATAGTGCAGTGTACAATATATAATATAGTGTATTGAAGTGGTTAAGGGGAGCCCTATGACAGAATTAAGAAAAAAATGGCGGGGGGGGGGGGCACATCATTTTTTTTTTTTTTTTTGGCGTGGAGTTCACCTTAATACCCATACCAGACCCATAGGGCCTGGTATGGACTGGGGGGGGACCCACGTTGTTTTTTCAATCATTTTTTTATGTACCGTATTTATCTGCATATAACACACTTTTTTACCCTGAAAACAGGGGGTAAACCCTGCTTGCGTGTTATACGCCAATATTTTTTTGTTATATACCAAGGGGGCGAGGTTTGGGTGGTCCGCCCCGGGTACCATCCATTAGGGGGGTGTCAGGCCGGCTGCTCCACCTCTCCTGGCCCTGGGACAGTGCTGCCATACTCTAAAGTTATTAGGAAAACATTACTGCCAGCCCTTTCTCATACAACGTTCCTCCTGTGTCACTTTCAATGTAAATGGAAGCCTGTAATACCTCAAGTAACACCACTCGTTCTGGCCGTTCTCCATCTCCCACTCTGCCTTCTCCTCCAGTGTAGCTTTTGATTGGAGGAGGAGAGCGGTCATGTGACCATCAATGAAACAGCAGAGGAGAGTCACATGACCGGGTCCACGAGAGAGCGGCGTTACTTGAGGTATTGCAGGCTTCCATTTACACTGAGAGTGACACAGGAAGAACGTTGTATGAGAAAGGGCCTGTCAGTAATGATTTACAATTAGAGTCACAAAGGAGGAGCGGTGTATGAGAAGGGGCTGGCGGTGATGTTTTCTCAACTCTAGAGTATGCTGGCAGTGCAGGGGGGGTTATAATGAAAGGAGTCTGTGTACTGTGCAGGGAAAGGGGTCTGCATAATATGCAGGGGGTCCGTGTGCTGTGCAGGGGTCTGTGTGCTGTGCAGGGTGTCCGTGTGCTGTGCAGGGGTCCGTGTGCTGTGCAGCGGGCTATGGAAAGTTATTTCCTTGAAACTTCCCTCTTAAAATTAGGGTGCGTGTTATACACTTGTGCGTGTTATACGCCAATACATACGAAATACGGTATATTGCCGGGATCTGGCAATACATTACAGCCGTGAGCAATTTTAAATTACATTTTTTCCTTTAGAAATGTAATTCTGCAGCGGTAATGTTCTAAACATGGGAAGACATTTGCTGCTTTACAGGTAGACTAAGGGGACCCCCCAGGCATATTTCATATTCAAAATATTTCATTTTTATTGTCTCACTTTAAGCATTCTTAAAATCACTACTCCTTAAAAAACATCAGTTTTAAAAAAAAATTTGCATTGATACATGTCCCCTGGGGCAGGACCCGGGTCCCCAAACACTTTTTTTGGCAATAACTTGCATATAAGCCGTTAACCGCTTCATGTTAACCCCTTCCTGACCAGACTACTTTTTGCGATTTGGCACTGCGTCACATTAACTGACAATTGCACAGCCGTGCGACTATACACCAAAACAAAATTGACGTCCTTTTTTTCCACAAAGATGGTTTTTGGTGGTATTTGAGGACTGTGGTTTTTATTTTTTGCGCAAAAAAAAAGAGCGACAATTTTGAAAAAAAAAGCAATATTTTTTACTTTTTGTTATAACAAATCTCCCTCAAAAATATATAAAAAAACTATTTTTTTCTTCAGTTTAGGCCGATATGTATTCTTCTACATATTTTTTGTAAAAAAATTTGCAATAAGCGTATATTGATTGGTTTGCGCAAAAGTTATAGCATCTACAAAATAGGGGATAGTTTTAAGGCATTTTTATTATTAATTTTTTTTATTAGTAATAGTGGCGATCTGCGATTTTTATCATGACTGCGACATATGGCAGACACATCAGACACTTTTGACACTATTTTGGGACCATTGTCATTTATACAGCGATCAGTGCTGTAAAAATGCACTGATTACTGTGTAAATGACACTGGCAGGAAAGGGGTTAAACACTAGGGGGCGATCAAGGGGTTAAGTGTGTCCTAGGGAGTGATTCTAACTGTGGGGGGATGGGCTACCACTGACATGACAGCGATCAGTGATCTCTGTCATGTCCCTAGGCAGAATGGGGAAATGCCTTGTTCTGCGGCTCCATGACACGATCACCGGGACACCGGCGGACATTGAGTCCCTGGGTCCCGCGGGCACGGTCACGCTGTACGTGGCATGGGACGTACAGGTATGCCCATTTGCCCACCACTGCCATTGTGCTGACATATATCGGCGTGCATCGATCATCAAGTGGTTAAAATTAGAACTTTTGATTTTTCGCGTTTGTGTCCCATAGACTTTAACGGTATTTGCATGTTCGCACACATTTGTTGTCTGTTCGCAAATTCTGGTGCGAACTGAACGGGGGGAGGGGTGTTCGGCTCATCCTTAATAGAGAGGAGTTATTATCAGCTCTTTTTCCTTGTTATTATCTAGCAGAGGGTATTACACTACCCTGTGTGAGTGCAATGGCAAGTCTGTTCTCCACCTTCAAATTGTTTCCAGGGCTGTAGACCTGAAAAATTGCATAAATATACCTGTGTATGGTTTATTTGTTCTCCTATAAAATCTCACAGTAGAAACGCGGATTCATTGCTTTAAAACCCAAGCAAGTAAAGCACTTTTATCTTACTGATTCTCCACTCCTGCAGGCTCCTCTGCAATAATAGTCTCTAAATAAATATTAGGCAACATTTGCAAACTTTTCAAGACTCATATATTTATGAAAGGAAGCATCACATAAAGATATAACATCTGCCCACAGTTACTCTACAATATCTAGACAAAGGCAAACACTCAACTACATTCATTGTGTACATTTTAATTAGAACAGGGAGGAGATTCAGTCTAAGGCCCCTTTCAGACGAGTCCGCCTCTGTCCGCCGGCTCAGCGGGAGATCTCTCTGTTGTCCCTCTCTGCTCACTGAGCAGGGAGGGGCTTGTCGAGCGTCGCTGGTCTCTATGGAGAGATCGGATGAATTTGCATAAAATAAAAATAAATTTTTAAAGAAATAGAAAAAAATATTTCCTTCATGAAGGGGACAAGATTTTTAGCAGTTGCCAATGTGTAGACTTTCCATATTAAGAACGGTTCGGCCCAAGAATGTGTTTGGGTTGAACATTGGCTGTTCGGGGAACACCCGAATTTGTGTGATGCACAGTGCATTCTGCACCCTGATTGGGCAAAACCAATCAGGGCGCAGTAAACGCTGGTTGTTAAGGAGCAGGGTCAGGAAGCTAGCCACGGCGTCCTTAACAACTGATGAATCTTCCCCGCTGGGCTTTCAATGGGCTTCCCCACTGACATTTGATTAAAAAGAAAAATATATTTGCTGGTGTGACGGACCTCGTACCCAAGATGTCCACCGTAAATGCTTCCTCTGTCCGGTACCACACAATCCAAGACCCCTTAGCTCACCCAGTCACCAGACAACACCAGTGTAGGGTACATCAGGAATTAACTTTATTTGACATGTCACACATATATACAGCCAGATGACTCACACCTAACCTAATTAGCATGAGCTAATTATCTTAATCAACATTGGACTCCTTCATTCAATTGCCGGGTTAATTAGCACACACAACAATAGGTGAAACACTCCTACAAGCCAGACTATACTCATTTACACAACAGGCTGGCTTGAGTTCATGACATTAGCATCTCTTGCTAATATGCCAAATACACATACATAGTCTGTGTCCTGGGGCCAGCATGGACCCGAATCCAAGCAACGCCAGCTCTGGGGTCCCCAGGCATGCAGCCCAAAGAGCACCGTTCCCCCAAATGCCAGGGCCCATAATCGCAAGGCAATAGGCTCGCATTCAGTCCCCTCCAACAGCCTGTGTCCCGGCTAGGTCTGTCACATTTCTCCCCTTTTGGCAGGAGACTAACACAGGAGGAGACCCCAGACGGGTTGACTCCAAAGTTAGTCCATAGTTCCAGGCCTCTAATGCCTGTACCCACACAGTACCCCAAACAAATTGTTCCAAACAGAGCACGACTCACCCAGCCAACCTCTGCCTCTCTCATAGAACATATCCGCCGCTGGGGAGAGGCCTGGACTGGCCCTTCTCCCTGGAGTCTTTTCAGCTGCTGGAGAGAAGACAGGGTGACTGGGCTCACTCCATCATGCTGTTGGGGATCTGGGCCGACAGCCCAGCATCCCTGGGGTATACAAGTGGAGACTGAAGTCCCATCCACCAATATCAGCTCCAGCTGCAGTTGTGAAGTGCAGATTGCATTCTCTCCTTGGGTCCTGATCTGCTGCTCAGGAGTGACCATCACCTTCTCACCCTGGGCCTCCATAACTGCCACAGGTGTGGGGCAGAGGTCTTGGACCCTCTGACCAGTTGCCAGCACTTTTGCTGGGGACTCCACATCCTCCGCTCTGGTAAACCGTTGGGGCAGAAGGCTGGCTTCCTTTTCCATTCCCTCATCTGGCTGCTGGGACCACATGTCTCTGGTACTGTCTCCCAGGTGCACAAATCTTTGCTGGGGAGGAAAGATTGCTTTCTCCACCCTGGCCAACTGTTGGGGAGGGACGACAAACACCTCCTCTCCCTTCTCCCCCTGTATCTGCTGCTTGGAAGTGATTGCCACCTTCTCACCCTGAGCCTCCATAACTGCCACCGGTGTGGGGCAGAGGTCTTGGACCCTCTGTCCGGTGACCAGCGCTTCAGCTGGGGAAGTTCCTTGTAACTCCACGGATACTGCTGTTGGTGCTGGGCAGAGCTCAGTGAAGTTTGGCCCTAATACCAGCTCTTCTGATGGAGGCTCATCAGGTTGTTTTTTCCTCAGCAGAAAAGTCTATTAAGTCCCCTGCCTCTACAACTGATGTCTGGGGATAGAGGTTCACCATCTGTCCGTGGAACCTAGAAGATGCCATCGGTGCTGGGCAGAGGTTAGCAGAGCTCTGTCCTGTTGTCAGCACTTCAGCTTTGGGGATGGCAATCTCCAGATTTTCCAATGCCGATTCTCTGGCATGCTGCTGGCCAGGCACATTCCTCCATCCAACCTCGTCTTGTGCAGTAACAGGTTTGTCAAGGTCAGTCAGCACTTGCTGCATCCGCCATAAGACCTCCGCGTCCATAGCTGCGGGGGCAGGTGGGCAAAGCACTCTGTTACTATGCCACATTGCTGACTCTTCAGCCAGGATTTCAGAGCTGTCTGCTGGTATTTCCTGATAGTCCCAGGCAAAGGGAGCCCCACCCTGCTGCTGAGCAGAGTCTAGCAGCTGTATGTAGGCAATCTCCAGCTCCCATTCCTGAGCGGCCAGGAACTCCAAATCTTCCTGTGCCCAGAGCACTTCCGAGACGTTCAATCTTTGCTCTCTGTGCTCCATTATTTCCTCCAAACGCCACTCCAGATCACTCCCAAAGTCGGGGTCCTCGGACAGCCTCCAGTACAACAATCCCAGGCCATTATAATCAAAGCCTTCCGTGGGCCTGTCATCCGCTGTCCACGGGCACACTTGGGCTACATACCACCGGAGGGCTCTGTAGCTCTCGTCCAAACGCATTTCTGCCCGGATCAGCCTGCTTAACTCAGCTGTCCACTCCTGCTTCGGTTGTTCCCCCCAATAACAGCATTCGTACTTCATACTGCGACCAGTACCTTACATGGATGGAGGGGAGAACTTTTCCCTGGTGTCGCTGCTCACAGGCTAGCGCTTCTTTCCAGAGTTGTAGGCGAACAGAATCATACCATCCCAGCAGGACCTGCACCGATACTGGTCCTCTGTGTTGTATCCGCATCTCTCGCAACCTCCTTCCGAATTCCTCTTCCATGCTGACGTATCTGTACCTCTGCTATCCGGGCCTTGGATCCAGGTGATGGTTTGGATGTGTTCACGACAAGGAAGCACGATCCCACCGCTGCAAGCCAATTGTGACGGACCTCGTATCCAAGATGTCTGCCGTAAATGCTTCCTCTGTCCGGTACCACACAATCCAATACCCCTTAGCTCACCCAGTCACCAGACAACACCAGTGTAGGGTACATCAGGAATTAACTTTATTTGACATGTCACACATATATACAGCCAGATGACTCACACCTAACCTAATTAGCATGAGCTAATTATCTTAATCAACATTGGACTCCTTCATTCAATTGCCGGGTTAATTAGCACACACAACAATAGGTGAAACACTCCTACAAGCCAGACTATACTCATTTACACAACAGGCTGGCTTGAGTTCATGACATTAGCATCTCTTGCTAATATGCCAAATACACATACAGAGTCTGTGTCCTGGGGGCCAGCATGGACCTGAATCCAAGCAACGCCAGCTCTGGGGTCCCCAGGCATGCAGCCCAAAGAGCACCGTTCCCCCAAATGCCAGGGCCCATAATCGCAAGGCAATAGGCTCGCATTCAGTCCCCTCCAACAGCCTGTGTCCCGGCTAGGTCTATCACAGCCGGTAATAAAATAGTAAAAAAAAAAAAGAATGGCATGGGGTCATCCCAGTCTATATCAGACCCTATACCAGACCCTTTGGATCTGGTATGGATTTTAAGGGGAACCCTATGCCAAAATAAAAAAAATAACGGCGTGGGGCTCCCATAAAATTTATACCAGATCCTTATCCGAGCATGCAGCCTGGCAGGTCAGGAAAGGGGGAGGGGGACAAGCGAGTGCCCCCCTCCCCCACCTGAACCATACCATGCTCTCAAAATGGGGGGGGTGGGTGCTACCCCAAAGCACCTTGTCTCCATGTGTATGGGACAAGGGTCTCTTCCTCACAACCCTGGGCTGTGGTTGTAGGGGTCTACGGGAAGGAGGCCCCCAGATCCTGCCCCCTCCCCCATGTGAATGAGTATGGGGTACATAGTACCCCTACCCATGCACCAAAAAAGTGTAAAAAAAGTGATAAAAACACAGAGACAGTTTTTGACAAATCCGAACCAGCATCCACTAGTCCATGACTTCACATGGAGGCTGTGCCACCTGGTGATCTGGTGATGTCGCCGTGTGGCCCTGCCTTACCTATATAAGAACTGTCAAACAGCGAAGGAGGCATTCAGCGGTTGGCCATTTAATGAATGCAGAGCATTTTTTTTCTTTTTTGGGTGCTGCGGGTGATTCATAATGGATTTACATTGAGGGACATGGTGTTTTTATTTTTTAATAAAGGAATTGTCAAAAATTATCTCTGTGTTTTTATTACTTTTGACACTACTCATTTACATAGGGTGGGGGGGGGGGGGGGGGTCTGCTAGGCTACATGCTAGGCTAAGTGCTCCGATATGCATCTGGTATGGATAGTGGTGGGGACCCCACACCGTTTCTTTTTTTATTTTGCCATTGTTTTCTTAGCCGGGTGCTGGCAGGCAATTGCAATCGCGAGTCAATTTAAATGTGATTTGACTTCTTTTTTTTTAGAAATGTCAGTTTTGCCCCAGCATGTTCTATGCATGCTACAGATGCACCACTTTACAGGCAGACTAGGGGGACCCCCAGGCCCTATATTTAAAAGGAATTTTCATTTGTATTGTTGCACTTTAAGCACCAATAAAATTACTGATCCTGAAAAAACTAGCGTTTTTAAAAAAAGTTTGCATTGATACATCCAGGGCAGTACCCGGACCCCCGTACCCCTTTTATGACCAATTACTTGCATGTAAGCCTTCAAAATGGGCACTTTACATTTTTCCTGTTAGGCCCCCATAGACTTCAATGGGGTCTGCCATTCGGGTCAGAACATTTCCCCTTTTGGGAGTTCTTCTGCAAACCGAACAGGGGGGGTGTTCGCCCATTCTCGAATTAAGATGATAAAACCTCTACCCCTACCTGTCTCCATGTGACATCCAAACCATTTAAATGTGCAAAAATGTCTCTTAAACTACCTAGAACCACCTCTTACATGTGGCCAGAGTGATGTCAAATCCAGTGGAGGAAATTGCACTTTTCATGTCCTCACCATGTCTGACAATTTTTTGTTTTTCTTGAATTGTGCTTTATTCTAGGCAAAATTACATAATTCTGATTTGGGAACGTTGAAAAGACCTAAAATGTTGAATGAGTGATATTGTTGGTCAAGGTATTGAAATACTAGACTTTGCTGTTGTTTATTACTTTGTCCTAAACTTCTAGGGGTTTTATCTTCTTAATATGGAAAGTCTATACATTGGCATCTTCTAAAAATTTTACTATTGAGGAGCTAAACATTTTTAATTGACTTGAAATGGTTTATTAAAATGAATGATAAAAAATGTAAACTGTTGTATGGGGGCTGTGCCCAAAAATGCAGAGGACAAAAGACTAATCACCATTATTGTTAATTACCGCACTAGAGCTTCCCTATTCTTAACTTACTACACTCTCAGTGGAATTCAGAACAGCCCTAATAACAGTTTTTTTAAAACTACCTGTGCCTAATTCAGGCAAACATGTGTGCCATTGTCAGTAACATTACCACACATGCGGCAAGTTCAGGTGGTTCTTACTACTGTTACTTTAACCACTTCCCGCCCGCCCACCGTCTAATGACGGAGGGACGGTGTGGCTCTCATTCTGGGTGGACGTCATATGACGACGCCCAGAACGGCCACACTCGTGCGCCCGCAGGGGTGTGCAGCCTGGCGATCGCGGCCGAACCATGTTGCTAGGACACTGTAAAGAGCCAATCACACAACTCTTTAACCCTGTGATCGGCTGTGTCCAATCACAGCCAGTCACATGTAAATGCGGAAGTGCCTGTGATCAGCTCTCATCACCTCACACTGACAGAGTGTGTGGTGAGAAGAGCCGATCAGCGGCATCTCCTCGCAGGGAACACCCTCAGAGGTTTGTTGGAGAACCTTAGGTAACCAACAGCAAGGCCAAAGAACACACCAGACAGGTAAGGAATAAAGTTGTGGAGAAGTTTAAAGCAGGGTTAGGTTATAAAAAAAATATCCCAGGCTTTGAACATCTCACGGAGCACTGTTCACTCCATCATCGGAAAATGGAAAGAGTATGGCACAACTGCAAACCTACCAAGACATGGCCGTCCACCTAAACTGACAGGCCAGGCAAGGAGAGCATTAATCAGAGAAGCAGCCAAGAGGCTCTGGATGAGCTGCAGAGATCCACAGCTCAGGTGGGAGCATCTGAAGAAAGAAGAAAGCCATTGTTGAAAGAAAGCCATAAGAAGTCCCATTTGCAGTTTGTGAGAAGCCATGTGGGGGACACAGCAAACATGTGGAAGAAGGTGCTCTAGTCAGATGAGACCAAAATTTAACTTTTTGGCCTAAAAGCAATACGCTACCTGTGGCAGAAAACGAATGCCCCATACACACGGTCGGAAATTCAGACGGAAAATGTTTCGATCGGACCATGTTGTCGGAAAATCTGCCCGTGTGTGGGCTCCATCTGACTTTTTCCGTCGGAAAAAAATCTGACGGATTTTGTGGTCGTAATTTCCGACCGTGTGTATGGGGCATAACACTGTACATGACTCAGAATACATCAACCCCTCCATAAAACATGGTGGTGGCAGCATCATGTTGTGGGGATGCTTTTCTTCAGCATGGACAGGGAAGTTGGTCAGAGTCGATGGGAAGATGGATGGAGCCAAATACAGGGCAATCTTAGAAGAAAACCTGTTAGAGTCTTCAAAAGACTTGAGGACTGGGGAGGAGTATCACCTTCCAGCAGGACAACGGCCCTTAACATACAGCCAGAGCTACAATGGAATGGTTTAGATCAAAGCATATTCGTATTGGGGAGTAGGGATTAGGTGGAGAAGCCTGGTAACCCTTAGATTATATATAGGAGGTAAATTGGAAAAAGTACTTAGAAGAGGGGTGTCTTCACCTTTCCACAGGTCTCTAGCCTCCTTTTTGGGGGGAGAAAATATGATATATATGGTTTTAGAGATAAGTTTCCAAGGGGAACACCTTTTTTTTTATTATTTGTAAATATATTTTTTTATTGTGTTGACTATGAAACCCATATGCTTTTCTATTGTTCTTCTTTTTGATTATTTTTTTAATGGTGCCTTGGTTTTCGATTGTGTTGTTTTGTCTTTGTAATACTTTAAATGATTTAATAAAAATAATTTAAACACATAAATATGGGGGAGTAGGGGATTAGGTGGAGAAGCCTGGTAACCCTAATGCGGCGTACACATGTGCGGGACTTTCCAGCTGGCTTCGCCGGACTTTCCGAGCGTGTGGACTTGCCCACACACGCCCGGACTTCTCCGGCGGACAGTCCGCTGAACAAAGTCCGCGGGACTTTTGAAAATGAACGGACTTGCCCACACACGGAGCAGTCTGTTCATTTCGAACGTAACTTCAGGTACGTAGCTAGCGTAGGCAGTAAATGCTGCCGCGCTAGCTCCGTCACCTGGCATGGATTTAAAGGGAATCACCACGCCGAAAAACGGTGTGGGGGTCCCCCCCAAATCCATCTCAGACCCTTATCCGAGTACGCAGCCCAGCCGGCCAGGAACGGGGTGGGGACGAACGAGCGCCCCCCCCTCCTGAGCCATACCAGGCTGCGTGCCCTCAACATGGGGGGTTCCCTGGGGAAAGGAGGGCCCTGCAGCCCCCCCACCCCGAAGCACCTTGTCCCCATGTTGATGAGGACAAGGGCCTCTTCCCAACAACCCTGGCCGTTGGTTGTCGGGGTCTGCGGGCAGGGGCTTAATAAGGGGGCCCCCAGATCCCGGCCCCCCACCCTATGTGAATGAGTATGGGGTACGATGTACCCCTACCCATTCACCTAAGGAAAAAAGTGTAAATAAAAAAAACACACAATTTTTTTAAATATTTTATTGCACAGCTCCGGGGGTCTTCTTCCATCTTGGGGTGTCTTCTCTCTGGACTCCTCCGCTATCTTCTGCTCTTTTACCTAGCTCTTTCACGAGCGGAGGAGCCCGGCTTTCTCCTTCGTCGCCGCCGTCGTTGTCGTCTCGGGGTCTCGTTCGGCCTTCGGGGGTCTTGTCCTCCTTGCCGCTGTCGCTGTCCGCCTTCTGCGTCGTGTTCTTCTTCTTCTTCTTCCGATGTTGACTCGTCGCTCTCTCTGGCCGGAATGGCAGAGACACACGGTGTGGTGACTTATATAGGGACAAGGGGCGGGGCCACCGCCTCATGTCACATGGTGACCCCGCCCCCATATATAACCACTTGCCGCCCGTCGTCCATTGTCAAATGACGTCGGCAAAGTGGTTGTAAAATCCTGACAGGACGTCATATGACGTCCTCAGGATTTTGAGCCGCTGCGCGCCCCCGGGGGCGCGCATCGCGGCGATCGTTGTTGCGGGGTGTCAGTCTGACACCCCGCAACTACGATCTTGGTAAAGAGTCTCCGACGGAGACTCTTTACCACGTGATCAGCCGTGTCCAATCACGGCTGATCACAGTGTAAATAGGAAAAGCCGGTAATCGGCTTTTCCTCACTCGCGTCTGTCAGACGCGAGTAGAGGAGAGCCGATCGGCTGCTCCTCTGACAGGGGGGGGTCTGTGCTGATCGATCAGCGCAGCCCCCCCGAGGATGCCCACACTGGACCACCAGGGACGCCACCAGACCACCAGGGATGCCCATCAAAAGGTATGCCACCCTAGACCACCAGGGATGACACACAGTGCCCCCAATGGATGCCAATCAGTGCCCACAATGGATGCCAATCAGTGCCCACAATGGGCATCACTGATTGGCATGCATTATTGTTTGGCACTGATTGGCATCCATCAGTAAAAAACAATGCCGCCTATCAGTGCCTATCCATGCCACCTATCAGTGTCCATTCATGCCGCCTATCAGTGCCCATCCATGCCGCCTATCAGTGCCCATCCGTGCCGCCTATCAGTGCCCATCCGTGCCGCCTATCAGTGCCCATCCGTGCCGCCTATCCGTGCCCATCCGTGCCGCCTATCCGTGCCAATCCGTGCCGCCTATCCGTGCCAATCTGTGCCAGCCATCAGTGCCAATTTGTGCCACCCATCAGTGCCCATCCATGTCGCCCATCAGTGCCCACCCGTGCCGCCCATCAGTGCCGCCCATCAGTGCCGCCTATCAGTGCCGCCTATCAGTGCCCATCAATGCCACCTCAGTGCCACTTCATCGGTGCCCATCGGTGCCGCCTTATCAGTGCCCATCAGTGCAGACCTATCAGTGCCCATCAGTGAAGGAGAAAACTTACTTATTTACAAAGTTTTGAAACTGAAACAAAAAGAAAACATTTTTTTTTCAAAATTTTCGGTCTTTTTTTATTTGTTTAGCAAAAAATAAAAACCGCAGAGGTGATCAAATACCACCAAAAGAAAGCTCTATTTGTGGGGAAAAAAATGATAAAAATTTCATTTGGGTACAGTGTTGCATGACCGCGCAATTGTCATTCAAAGTGTGAGAGCGCTGAAAGCTCAAAATTGGTCTGGGCAGGAATGGTGTTTAAGTGCCCTGTATTGAAGTGGTTAAAATAAAAAGAAGATTGCGCTGGACTCAATACCTAAAACCTTAAGCTGCAACAACAAGTGCGATATAACACAAACAACAGGAAAATACAAAAAGTTGCGCTAATAGTAAAAAATAGTGATATGGTCAAAATGTGATGATGACATCAATACGGCATACCAGTACGAATATGCTGTGAATACATGAAATAGTGAAACACAAATGAATATAATCAAACAATCACCACATAAGTGAAAATACAATCTGTGTGTGAGATGACAACTAGAGGTTGTCCAAAAAAAATTTGTGTAAAATAAACAACATTCAGCAAAGAAAAAATGTTTATAAAATTGTTCCTGTGAAAGAAAAAAGAGTTCAACTCGGAGTGAATGCCAGGTTTGTTCAATCAATCTCCAAAAGAGAAAATAGTGCAGTCCATATGACTGGTGAACAGATGAAAACAGTGACTGTGTGGTTTCCAGGGAAACTCTGTATCCACCACCACTAAGATTGCTCTCTTACCAGCTCCCAGGGTGGTTCAAGCGGGTGGCTAGTGCCCAGCCAGGGCCTTTTCCTCTCGGATCCTCTGCTGGGTCAGTGAGATCATCACCATCTGCTGCTAAACTGGGACTTCTGGCCGTGGAACATCAATGGGGAAAACTCCTCTACTTCCGGTGTCTCAGTGTGCACAATGGGGACTCAGACATAAGAAAGGAATAAAAAATGCCGAAAGGGGGATCATAGATAAAACCCACTAGGGTGTTTATTCCGTAAAAAATAGTATTAAAAAGCACTACAGTGTGCATAAACGAACAGATAAAAAAATGCGGCCGGCCGGCTGCAACACTAAGCGTCCGTACTTAATTCAGGAACGCTACACTCGCGGTGACGTCAGCACGTCGCTCCTCCGACGTTTCGTCTCAATGGGGACGTAAGCTCGCATCCCCATGATTACGTCCCCATTGAGACGAAACGTCGGAGGAGCGACGTGCTGACGTCACCGCGAGTGTAGCGTTCCTGAATTAAGTACGGACGCTTAGTGTTGCAGCCGGCCGGCCGCATTTTTTTATCTGTTCGTTTATGCACACTGTAGTGCTTTTTAATACTATTTTTTACGGAATAAACACCCTAGTGGGTTTTATCTATGATCCCCCTTTCGGCATTTTTTATTCCTTTCTTATGTCTGAGTCCCCATTGTGCACACTGAGACACCGGAAGTAGAGGAGTTTTCCCCATTGATGTTCCACGGCCAGAAGTCCCAGTTTAGCAGCAGATGGTGATGATCTCACTGACCCAGCAGAGGATCCGAGAGGAAAAGGCCCTGGCTGGGCACTAGCCACCCGCTTGAACCACCCTGGGAGCTGGTAAGAGAGCAATCTTAGTGGTGGTGGATACAGAGTTTCCCTGGAAACCACACAGTCACTGTTTTCATCTGTTCACCAGTCATATGGACTGCACTATTTTCTCTTTTGGAGATTGATTGAACAAACCTGGCATTCACTCCGAGTTGAACTCTTTTTTCTTTCACAGGAACAATTTTATAAACATTTTTTCTTTGCTGAATGTTGTTTATTTTACACAAATTTTTTTTGGACAACCTCTAGTTGTCATCTCACACACAGATTGTATTTTCACTTATGTGGTGATTGTTTGATTATATTCATTTGTGTTTCACTATTTCATGTATTCACAGCATATTCGTACTGGTATGCCGTATTGATGTCATCATCACATTTTGACCATATCACTATTTTTTACTATTAGCGCAACTTTTTGTATTTTCCTATCTTATAATATAAAAAGTCAATATATTAATAAAATCTATATGATGAAAATATAAAAAAAAGAATATCTTAGGTAAATGAGTAAATGCCTAAAATATATTCATGAATTATATTATGGGTATGGTAAATTTTTTTGTAAATTAAAGTCACTGAGTTACCTGTAATGAATTTTTTGTAAATACCACACTCATTTCTTTATTATTATTATTATTATCATACAGGATTTATATAGTGCCAGCAGTTTGTGCAGCGCTTTACAACATCATGTATACATACTGTATGCTCCTAAATGTATGTTTATGAGTATTGTACCTAAATGTAATAAACAATTAAACATTCTCTAGTGTTTTCCATATTTCTTATTACCATAAATCTATAGGCAAAGAAACAGTGGTTTTAACATATTCCTGAAATTTGTGTCAATGTTTTCATCAAATATTTGTAATTTGAGCAGACACATTGCCTTATGTTTCATTACATTTGATGCGTAAGTGGAAAATGCACTACATGATTTAACTGGCTTATTAAGGTTCAGTGTTTTGCACTGCTGATTTGAAAAATACAAAATCTGGCAGACTCGTTATAAACATATGATTCACCCTAACGTCTCAACAAATGTATGTCTACACACTTTTCCTACAGCCAGTGAAAATAACAGCTCTGTATACTGTATACTATGATTGCCTTCTTATTCTTTCGTGAACAGTATATCTAATTTTTTTTTTATAATAAAGCTGTTTCCCCCCAAAAAAATGATTTAAACACTTGCTGACTGCCAGTAGTACATTTAATGCTCGTGGGTAAGGAGGGATGAGGGTGCTTCTGTAAGGGTTGATAGCCGGTCCTGGATAGCAGTTGGAAAATGACACTTAGGGCAGCACTTACGTGAGGAGAAGCAGCTCTAGAGAATCAGAAGAAGAGAAAAGGCGCCTCTAAGTGCAACATTTAACAGCTTATTGGGTGGCTACCCAAGGCACCTCGATGTACCCGTACATGCGGTGCTCAGTATTGATCCACTGTGAGCGATCACATGGTACATAGTAAACAATAATCATAAATGGAATCCATTCATGACATCATTGTTTACCACTGTGTGATCTGTGATTGGTCACCAGTGATCACATGGTGTTAAAAAATAATAAGGTGTGCTGTCTAGTGATCAATCATAAAAAATAGAATCTTAACGTGATAAATAAAATCACTCAATATATACATGTATTGTTCACAGCAAACTGTTGAAACCATGTAATGCCACAAATGTGGCAAAAATTGTGTCAGCAGAACAATAAAATTTGTATTAATCCATAAGCTGTTGAACTCAAAAAAATGTCCATCTATTTCTTAACCACTTCAGCCCCAGAAGGATTTGCCCCCTTAATGACCAGGCCATTTTTTTGTGAAACGGCACTGCGTCACTTTAACTGACAATTGCGTGGTCATGCGACATTGTACCCAAACAATATTGACGTCCATTTCCACAAATAGAGCTTTCTTTTGGTGGTATTTTCTCATCTCTGTGTTTTTATTTTATGCTATAAACAAAAAAAGAACGAAAATTAAAAAAAAAAAAAACAATATTTTTTACTTTTTGCTATAATAAATAGATTTAAAAAAAAAAAATAATGAATTTCTTCATCAGTTTAGGCCAATATGTATTCTTTTACATATTTTTGGTAAAAAAAAAATCCAAATAAGCGTATATTGATTGGTTTGCGCAAACGTTATAGCGTCTACAAAATAGGGGATAGATTTATGGCATTTTTATTATTATTGTTGTTTTTTACTAGTAATGGTGGTGATCTGCGATTTTTAGCAGGACTGCGACATTGCAGCGCACAGATCGGACAATTTTGACACTTTTTTGGGACTATTGACATTTATACAGCGATAAGTGCTATAAAAATGCACTGATTACTGTATAAATGTCACTGGAAGGGAAGGGGTAATTAAGGGGTAAATGTGTTCCCTCGTTAGTGTTTCTAACTGTGGGGGATGGGACTGACTGGGAGAGGAGACATTTTGCTGTTCGCAATGACTACAAACAGCAGATCTGTCTCTTCTCTCCTGTCAGAATGAGGATTTATGTGTTTACATACACACATCCCCGTTCTGGCTCTTGTGCCTGCGATCGCGGTTGGCCGGCGGCAATTGGGCCAATCAGTTCCCCGACTGTGCAGCGGGCGCGCGCCTGCTATGGCTCTTAAAGGAGCCATCGTACATATACGACAATTCGCGAAAGGAGAGCCAACCTGCTGCCGTAAGGAAGTGGTTGGGTTGGGTTGGGAAGGGGTTAAACAAATGGTGTCTTCATGCAAAAACGTGTTCGTGCTTCACATCTGTGCATAGAAATAAAGTGGCCGCTTACCAGACCCAAAGATCCTCATAGACTCATGTTGCACTTGTAGAATAACTCAGCAGGAAGGGATCAGCTGTAGAAAGATTTCTCATCCGAGACGAACACCGACTCTCCGCTCACAAACCATAAAGACGGTAGGAAAAACTCATAGTGCATTTATCCTTAAAACCGCAATGTTTATTTAAACACTGTTGCATTTACAGGACACACACTTGAGTATAAGCAAACATTCAGCACAGCCGCCTGCAGTACGGTCTGTGCTACTCTCCGTCACACCTCTAGCTTGTGTCCGACGCGTTTCCCCTGATGAGGCGTCAACTGGGATTGGAGGCTAGTGCATGACGTTACAACATTAACATTTAAAGAGGAAGAACAGTAGTTGCGGCTTTGCAAGAGAGCCCCCATTGAAGGGAAAAAAATAACTTCTGCCTCTAATCTTTACAAGTGCATCCCGGATATTCAAAGTAATTTCTTTAAAATAATGTAAAATATGCCCCATACACAGACTACAAAAAATAATTGTATAAACCAATAGAATTAATGTTTAAAAATTGCATTATTCTTGTTACATATATAAAAATACTTGTATTTAATAATCGTATTCTGCTTCATTGCCTTTTAACAGGCACAGAAAAAAAGTGTAAAAAGGATAAAATTATGAGGGTGGATGCACATACATAAACACAACATACAATACCACTGCGTTCAAAATATCACTTTTTGTGCAGCAGTTGTTTTTTTGGTTAGGGGAAACCCTTTTTAATTTAAAGAAGTGATCACATGGTACCTGGGCCAATCACAGAATCCTGTACCGTGTGATAGCTGTGGGGCATTCACAGCATCACAATAGTAAACAATGAGTCATGAATAAAAGCCATTCATGACAGTTCAAACAATTGCTGTTACCGTGGTTATCACTGTAACAAGCAATCACAGTGTGAAAAAAAATTCTGATCACCCTTTTCCCCCTCCCCGAAGTTGTACAGTGGCACTATGGTGACACTGAACTACTCTGATGACAGTATATTAAAAAAAATGTAAATTGTATTTTTTCTTAATACTGTCACTATTCAGTATCCCTGATCACTGCCACACCAGTCATATAATGATGCTGTACTGCACTGGTGACAGTATGTAAGGTTTTCCAAAAAAAGTGACAACAAAATTACAACTACAAAAAACTTTCCATGCCTCATCTGGAAGGTATTGGTACTGTCGTGGCATTTTAGAAAGGAGTTAGGCAGTCAGTGCATCAGGATTGATGCATTTTTAAATATACTGTATATATAGCATAGTTTGTAGACTCTATAACTTTCACAGAGACTAAATAATATACACTGGTTTGGGTTATATTCACCAAAGAAATGTAGCAGAATACATTTTTGCCTAAACTTATGAAGAAAGATTATTTGTGTTGCATGACCAACAATTGCCAGTTAAAATAGCACAGTGCTGAATAGCAAAAAATGCCCTGATCATGAAGGGGGTAAAACCTTCTGGAGGTCAAGTGGTTAAAATGTGCACTTTTGTATTTGGAACATGCACAGTGTACTGAATCACCTTCCTATCTGCAATGTGAATATCAACGTCCCCCAGCACAATAAAAGTTGCCCTTTAGGATACGGCTGGTGGCTCCTGTACCCTGCTGTCACTGACACCTCAGGTCCCCATTGACAATTAAGAACCTCAGATGCTTCCTGGTCATGTGATCTCATTGTCAGCTATGACATTGTGATCACACGCAGGCTGGAGGCTTCTGTGGCTTCATTTGGAAGTGGAATCTGTAGTGCCATCTGCTTTAATACTGTAAAACTACAATATCAAAAAAGTAAGACATTTAAATAAGGAAAACATGAACTTCTTTTTACATTTTTTATTTTGTACAATTGTCATAATTAAAAATAAAAAAAACAAAGAATGGTTTCAATTAAATCTATGTACCTAATAAAAGCCTTACATGTTCTTAAAAATATTTTTTGGTACGCAAACTAGCCACAAAGTTATTGTCAACCTAGCAAATACATGCTGATGCTGCTAAATTAGGGCTGGGCGTCTAGGCATCAATAACCTTTGAAATATAATAAACTTTGCGCCTAATAAAAAATGTATATATATAAATGTGAGAAATGATTAAATATATATAATAATAGCTGCTAAAGTGATTAAGGTGCTTTAGATTCAGTGAATTGCAAACAAAAAGGGAGCGCTAGAAAATTAATAAAATTGAAAAATGTATACTTATGTGAATAAATCAATATATAACAATATATAAAATGATTGGTATTTGATAACCAACCAGTTTGTTCAATATAGTGAATACCAACCAATTAGAATGATATAGTGACAAAATATAACCTTTGGTCACGAATGGGTTAGTTAGAAAAATAGCATTTTAAAAATCATACATAGGTCAGTAAAGTCCCTGTGATCTTTTTTTGTTTAGGAATAAAGATCCTAAATGGGATTTTCTTTTTCATTAAAGTGGAACTACACTGCATCTGAGCACCACAAACCAAAAATGCTATTTCATTCTTTTTTAATATTCAAAACAAAACTCCACCATTCATCCATGTCTCCATGCTTTATTTTGCTGGGAAATCACTATGAAAAACAACACGGTTGCATTGCTGGCTGTGGTCATGAAGGTCCAATGACTCATGTAGCATTTATTTCCGGGAATCCATCTACTCTTAGCTCAGGCATGCAGGCAGTAGGGTGTGTCTAGCTGAGAAATCCCTCTTCCCCTCCTGAAGACTCCTAGGATGTATGACATCATTTACTTATGCATGGAAACGAGGAAGTAACTGAAGAAACATAAAACAAGAAAATATGATATACTTCCCTATCGATTTACTAATGCTAGCAGCATAAGGATTAAAAATAGTCCATGTTGACTGAGAAAGTGAAGTTCTGCTTTAAATGCAGCTGGGATGATTTATTAAAGAAGCAGAAAATGTGCAAAAAAAAAAAAAAAAAAGAAACAAGGATTAGAACATCTAGTTTATTTTTAGTGGTGAAGACCCGTTGGATGTGGAGTGCCCCACCCTCTCACGTTGTCTCTTGCCTCCTCCATGGCGAAGATATATATTGTTATTATGATAGGGTCCTAGGAGATACAATTTTATAAATGTTTGTCGGGGTATTTATGTAGTGTTGTGCTTGAGATGTTGGTCTATTAGAAGAATACTGCATTGGCTTTTTTATGGTGGTGTTTTATGTTCTGTAACTTTTTCTTAAATTAACCACTTTCAGACCGGACCAATTTGCAGCCAAAGGACCAGGCCCCTTTTTGCGATTCGGCACTGCGTCGTTTTAACTGACAATTGCGCGGTCGTGCGACGTGGCTCCCAAACAAAATTGACGTCCTTTTTTTCCCACAAATAGAGCTTTCTTTTGGTGGTATTTGATCGCCCCTGCGGTTTTTATTTTTTGCGCTATAAACAAAAATAGAGCGACAATTTTGAAAAAAAAATGCATTATTTTTTATTTTTTGCTATAATAAATATCCCCAAAAAATATATAAAAAAACATTTTTTTTCCTCAGTTTAGGCCGATACATAATCTTCTACATATTTTTGGTTAAAAAAATCGCAATAAGCGATTATTGATCGGTTTGCGCAGAAGTTATAGCGTTTACAAGATAGGGGATAGTTTTATAGCATTTTTATTAATATTTTTTTTTTTATTAGTAATGGCGAAGATCTGCAATTTTTTTTGTGACTGCGACATTATGGCGGACACATCGGACATTTTTGACACATTTTTGGGACCATTGTCATTTTTACAGCAATTAATGCATTTAAATGCATTGATTTCTGTATAAATGACACTGGCAGTGAAGGGGTTAACCACAAGGGGGCAGTGTAAGAGTTAAATATGCCTAGGGGTGTGTTTTTTACTGTGGGGGGGCGTGGCTGTCAGCTAGTGAATGCTGATCTCTGCTCCAATCACAGGGAGCAGAGATCGGCGTCACTAGTTGCTAGGCAGAACGGGGAGATGCTGTTTATCTCGGCATCTCCCCGTTCAGCCGCCCCGTGAGACGATCGCGGGGGTCCCCGCGGGGACCGCGATCGGACTCACGGGGACCCGACCGGCGCGGGAGCGCGCCGCTCCCGGCGCGCTCCCGATGGCACGGACAGGCTAAAGGAGGGACTTATATATACGCCCTCCTGCCTGTACGTGCCATTCTGTCGACGTATATCGTCGTGCGCCGGTCAGCAAGTGGTTAAAGGGGTTGTAAATTTCATTTTTTTTTATTTTCTAAATAGGTTCCTTTAAACTAGTGCATTGTTGGTTCACTTACCTTTTCCTTTAATTTCCCTTCTAAATGTTTTTTTTTCTTTGTTTTCTTTGTCTGAATTTCTCAATTCCTGTTCCTCCTCAGTAAGCTGTTTAGTAAGCTGTTCTGGCTGACTAAACACCGCTCAGATGATGGTGTGAAGTTTACTGAGGAGAAACAGGAAGTGAGAATTTCAGACAAAGAAAAAAAACATTTAGAAGGGAAATCGAAGGAAAAGGTAAGTGAACCAACAATGCACTAGCTTAAAGGAACCTATTTAAAAAAAAAAAAAAACCTTTACAACCCCTTTGAATAAAAATTATTTAAACTAAAGAAGCAGAAAATATTTACTTAAAAAAGTGCTTAGTGGAGCTATGCTCAGTCTGAATATCCATCATCTGCAGGGAAAAAAATTAGAGGGTTTTAATCATAGCCCATATTCAAAACTAGGGCAACCATTTTGTCTTTAGATATGCATTAAGTCTAAACATAAGACTTTTTTATAATTTCTAATGGCTAAACTGTTTAGATCTCTTCATATATGCTTTGAACAATTTAATTACGGTTTAGGCAAAGGCAATATTTGAGGTCATTCCAAAGTTATGAAGCCAAATTGGGACTTGACCATCAAAGTGGTTTATTTAAAACAAATTATAAAAAATATTACAATAGGCTCATAAAAGAGAAGACAAAGGATCCTTTGATCACCTAGAGCACCTGCCAGCTCCGACATAAGCTGATTTTCTAGCTTCATAATCCAAGCACACTTATGCCCTGTACACACCGGAGAAATTTCGACCGTGTCTAGGCTCTATCGGACAGTTTCCATCGGAATTTCCGTTGCACAAGATCTGGTTCTCAAATTTTCTGACAACAAAATCCGTTTGCGCAAATTCCGATCGTGTTTACACAATTCCAACACACCATGTGCCACGCATGCTCGGAATCAAGCAGAAGAGCAGCACTGGCTATTGAACTTAATTTTTCTTGGCTTGTCGTACGTGTTTTACATCACTGTGTTCTTGACGTTCGGAATTTCCGACCAACTTTGTGTGACCGTGTGTATGCAGGACAAGTTTGAGCCAACATCCGTCGGAAAAAAAAACATGGGATTTTGTTGTCGGAATGTCCGATCGTGTGTACAGGGCATAACTTGCATACCTCCTGCAAAGTCAGGTCAAATGCCCATTTTACCCCTTAATTAAATTGGTCCTGATGGGCATCATTGTACACTCTTCTTTATTTCCACAGCTAGCTATCATTGAACAAAAAATAAAACTATGGAGATAAGCATAAGAAAAAAATAAATATTGAATAAACTAGAAAATGTCTTCATTTGACATAAAATAAAATGTTTAACTCAGGTACATTACATTTCACTACAGTCTTGATAAACTGGGTTTGAAGCATTTGTGGTTTGGATTGGCTGAGAACATTTAAAAATAGCACTTCTTTCCTTAGCTTGTCGCCATGGTAACATATCCCTTAGGCATTGTGACACACGAAAAGTGAAGAAAAATCCATGAAAACAAATTTATGTATTCTAACTATATAAAAGCATATGAAAGCATTGGGATATACTGATGTACAGAACAGAGGTGTTCAGACATTAATAATCTGAAATATAGCTTTATTAGATTTTCTGTAGATGAAGTTGCACTTACTGAAAAAATGTGTTTCAAGATACTTAAAGTAATAATCCTTCTTTGTACTTGATTACACTGAAGAATTCAATATTTTAACATGCTTGATTTGCTTCTTACTATTTTTTCTATTTTTTGTCACTAAAATGTTAACAATTTTACATAATGATTGAAATGAATAAATACTATTTATAATATACAGTATTTTTGGAGCTCTGTAGCCTCTTTTTTTTTTTTGCAGGATCCAGCAAAAGAAATGAAATAAATATATAGTATATTTGAAAAATATTCGTATTACATTTTTGTATACAACTTATAAATGCAAAATGTCCAAATAAAATAGTGCCTTGAAAAAGTATTCATACCCCTTGAAATTTTCCACATTTTGTCATGTTACAACCGAAAACATAAATATATATTTTTTTGGGATTTTTATGTGATAGACCAACACAAAGTGACACATAATTGTGAAGTGGATGGACAATGATGAATGGTTTTCAAAATGTTTACAAATAAATATGTGAAAAGTGTGGCGTGCATTTGTATTCAGCACCCCTGAGTCAATACTTTGAAGAACCACCTTTCAGTGCAATTACAGCTGCAAGACTTTTTGGGGATGTCTCTACCAGCTTTTCACATACAGAGAGTGACATTTTTGCCCATTCTTCCTTGCAAAATAGCTCAAGCTCCGTCAGATTGGATGGAGAGCATCTGTGAACAGCAATTTTCAAGTCCTGCCACAGATTCTCAATTAGATTTAGGTCTTGACTTTGACTGGGCCATTCTAACACATGAATATGCTTTGATCTAAACCAGGAGTCTCCAAACTATGGCCCTCCAGTTGTTCAGGAACTACAATTCCCATCATGCTTAGTCATGTCTATGAATGTCAGAGTTTTACCATGCCTCATGGGATGTGTAGTTCCGTAACAGCTGGAGGGCCATAGTTTGGAGACAGGGAAGCTAGTCAGAGTTGAGGGGAAGATAGATGGAGCCAAATACAGGACAATCTTTGAAGAAAACCTGTTAGAATCTGCAAAAGTCTTGAGACTGGGGCAGAGGTTCCCCTTCCAGCAGAACAACGACCCTAAACATACAGCCAGAGCTGCAATGGAATGGTTTAAATCAGGGGTCTCCAAACTATGGCCCTCCAGTTGTTCAGGAACTACAATTCCCATCATGCTTAGTCATGTCTATGAATGTCAGAGTTTTACCATGCCTCATGGGATGTGTAGTTCCACAACAGCTGGAGGGCCATAGTTTGGAGACCCCTGATCTAAACCATTCCATTGCAGCTCTGGCTGTATGTTTAGGGTCGTTGTTCTGCTAGAAGGGGAACCTCTGCCCCAGTCTCAAGACTTTTGCAGATTCTAACAGGTTTTCTTCAAAGATTGTCCTGTATTTGGCTCCATCCATCTTCCCCTCAACTCTGACTAGCTTCCCTGTCCCTGCTGAAGAAAATCATCCCCACAACATGATGCTGCCATCACCATGTTTCACGGTGGGGATGATGTGTTCAGGGTGATCGGCACTGTTAGTTTTCCGCCTCACATAGTGTTACAATTTTAGTCTCATCTGACCAGAGCAGAGTCTTCCATATGTTTGCTGTGTCCCCCACATGGCTTCTCGCAAACTACAAACGGGACTTCTTATTGCTTTCTTTCTTTTAACAATGGCTTTGTTCTTGCCACTCTTCCATAAAGGCCAGATTTGTGGAGTGCACGACTAATAGTTGTCCTGTGGACAGATTCTCCCACCTGAGCTGTGGATTTCTGCAGTTCCTCGAGGGTTAACATGGGCCTCATGGCTGCTTTCTCTAAATAATGCTCTCCTTGCCCAGCCTGTCAGTTTAGGTGGATGGCCATGTCTCTGTAGATTTGCAGTTGTTCCATACTCTCCATTTTCGAATGATGGATTGAACAGTGCTCCATGAGATGTTCAAAGCTTGGGATATTTCTTTATAACTTAACCCTGCTTTAAACTTCCCCACAACTTTATCCCTGACCTGTCTGGTGTGTTCCTTGGCCTTCATGATGCTGTTTGTTCACTAAGGTTCTCTAACAAAGGGGGCTTCACAGAACATTTGCATTTATACTGGCATTAAATGACACACAGGTGGACTCTATTTACTAATTAGGTAACTTCTGAAAGCAATTGTTTCCACTACATTTTCGTTAGGGGTATCAGAGTAAAGGGGGTTGAATACAAATGCACGCTATACTGTTCAGATATTTATTTGTAAAAAAAATTGAAAACCATTTATCATTTTCCTTCCACTTCACAATTATGTGCCACTTTGTGTTGATCTATCACATACAATCCCAATAAAATACATTCACGTTCTTGGTTGTAACATGAAAAAATGTGGAAAATTTCAAAGGTTATGAATACTTTTTCAAGGCATGTGCATTTTTTTTTATCATCTCCACCTCTTTACAATGTTTTTATATTTTTCTGTATCTAAAAATATTACATTTTAAAATATTTAAGAATATTTAAGAATTCACAGCTATTGGCTGTATTAAACCTAAATCCCAAATTTAAAAAATAAATATAATGGAGTCTTTATTTATAAAGGATTTGCTGTGCAATTTCCACATGAAACTACAATGAATATTTGCTGGGAATTTTTCTATCTGTAGTTTACAGAATTTGTCCATCGTTTTCTAAGACGATTCACCATCAAATTTAGGAAGATCTGTCCATCATTTGTTACTTTACACAGAGAGAGGCTGATTTGCTAAAGGATTTGAGAATATTCACACAAAAAAATGTGTGAAGATTGGCTTCACTTTCCAGTCATATTCAGATAAAATAAGTAAACAGAGATTTTCTTTTTACATGATTTGATAATTTAAGTGAATCTCCACACATTTCATCTCAAATCCTTAAAAAATGTAGCCTTATAGGGTGAATCCTCTTTGAAACTGATAGTGAATAAATTGAACTTGTTTGTTATTGGAATTTCTCTATTATGTTGTATGCGACTGCTGATGAGTAAAGCTGATTAAATTTGATGGGCATATTCTCTACAAAAATGATGGCGAATTCTGAAAATCACAGATCGATAAATGTCCAGCAAACATTTGGTGTGCCAATTTGAAAGCAAATCCTTTGTAAATAGACCACCAAGTCATTGCATTTAAAACCACTGATTGACTCAAACACATGGGGGTTATTTGCTAAAGGCAAATCCACACTGCACTACAGATCTGAGCGGAAGATCTGAAATGAGGGGAAGCTCTGCTGATTTTATCATCCAATTATGTACAAGCAAAAATTATGTTTTTTATTTTCCTTGCATGTCCCCCTCAGATCTACAGCGACTGCACTTCCAAGTGCACTTGTAGTGCAAAGTGGATTTGCCTTTAGTAAATCAACCCCATAATCTTTAACCACTTACAGACCGCCGCACGCCAATATACGTCCTAAATTTGAAGAGGAATATCGTTGTTATGGCAGCAGCTAGCTGCCATAACTCTGGTATCCTCTTGTTCGGCCGGCGGTACGGTTTTCGATAATAGTGGTCATTGCAGCGGATTAGCCGCAAGATCACTTTTATAGGCGGCGGGAGAGGCCCCCTTCCGCTGCACTCCGGTGCCCTCCGTCGCTTACCGGAGTAATCGGCATACTTTCTCCTCTGTGGTATGGAGACAAGTGAGGGGAAGATGGCCCCCACCCGTCTCCATACAATTGCATGGCAGAAGAGACGTCAAAACGTCACTTCTGCCCATAGCTCTTAAAGGGACATTTTTTAAAAATATTTAAACACTTGCCGACCAGCCGCCGTAGTTTTACTGCGGCAGAATGGCACGACTGGGCGAAACGACATTATGTAACGTCGCTTCGCCCTGTGGCAACTAGGGGCATGCACACGCGCCCCCTGCTCGCACACGGAGCAGATGCGAGTTCCCGGCGGTCGCTCGGGGCACAGCGAGAAACGGGATCAGTTTCCGTTTCTCTGAGGGGAGAAGAGACAGATCGTCTGTTCATACAGAGTATGAACAGCGATCTGTAATCTCCCCTACACAGTCCCCTCCCCCCTTCAGTTAGAACACACACTAGGGAACACAATTAACCCCTTGATCGCCCCCTAGTGGCCTTCCCTGCCAGTGACATTTTTACAGTAATCAATGCATTTTTATAGCACTGATCTCTGTATAGATGCCAGTGGTCTCCAAAATGTGTCAAAATTGTCCGACGTGTCCGCCGTAAAGTTGCAGTCCTGATAAAAATCGCAGATCGCCGCCATTACTAGTTAAAAAAAAATTACAATGAAAATGGCATAAAAATATCCCCTATTTTGTAGACGCTATAACTTTTGCGCAAACCAATCAATATACGCGTATTGCTATTTATTTTACCAAGAATATGTAGAAGAAGACATATCGGCCTAAACTGAGGCTGATAGCAAAAAGTTAAAAATATTGAGTTTTTTTCAAAATTGTTGCTCTTTTTTTGTTTATAGCACAAAAAATAAAAACCGCAGAGGTGATCAAATACCACCAAAAGAAAGCTCTATTTGTTGGAAAAAAGGACGTCAATTTTGTTTGGGTGCAACGTCGCACGACCGCGCAACTGTCAGTGCTGAATCGCAAAAAGTGCTCTGGTCAGGAAGACCCCAGATCTCAAATTTAAGAGGTCATGTCGTGCTTTTTTTCTATTGTAAACATCCCTTGTAATAAGAATAAAAGTGACACCATTTTTTTTTAAAAGAATAGTGTAAAAAAATAAAATAAAAGGTAAAATAAATAAGAAAAAAATGTTTTTAAACACACCACCCTGTCCCACCGAGCTCGCGTGCAGAAGCAAACGCATACGTAAGTAACGCCCGCATATGAAAACAGTGTTCAAAACACACAGGTATCACTATGATCGGTAGAGCGAGACTAATAATTCTAGCCCTAGACGTCCTCTATAACTCAAAACATGCAACCTGTAGAATTTTTGAAACGTCGCCTATGGAGATTTTTAAGGGTAAACGTTTGTCGCCATTCCACGAGCGGGTGCAATTTTGAAGCGTGACATGTTGGGTATCAATTTACTCGGCGTAACATTATCTTTCACAATATAAAAAAGATTAGGCTTTTCTGGTGTCTAATTTTTTAATTAAAAAAAGTGTATTTTTTCCCAAAAAAGTGCGCTTGTATGACTGCTGCGCAAATACGGTGTGACAGAAAGTATTGCAATGACCACCATTTTATTCTCTAGGGGGTTAGAAAAAACAATGGGGGGTTTTAAGTAATTTTCGAGGAAAAAAAAACAGTTTTTAACTTGTAAACAACAAATCTCAAAAAGAGGCTGGGTCCTTAAGTGGTTAAAAACATCACAAGAGGTCAGTCCATTCAAAGCTTTAATCTCAGTTCTGCAATTGGTTTTAATCACACTGTGGTTTCTTGTAGCTCATGAGGACTTTCCTGGCTAAATCTGTGCAGATAAATTCCAGTGTCCATCCACTTGACACAGTCTTCATAGGGGTTATGGAGAAGGTAGAAGTGAATTCAATGAATGATGGGATGGAGGGACAGCTTTGAAATGTGATTCATATGAAAAGAGATGTAGGTTTTGTATTCAATTGAATGTTTGCTCTAAATGTGAGATAACCTTGCTGCATATGGAAAATTAGTGTCAATATCAATGCTATTTTTATGTAATTGGCCGTCATTGTTTAAGTCACATAAACTATTTAGTCGTCATACAAATATATCGAAAACATTTCTGAAACTGGAATGGCTGCAGATATTAGCATTAGCTGATTTCTTTAAGATGACTATAAGTGTATTATAATGACTAAAGTCAGGCTCAGTAACAGAAACCCCCCTCCCTTGCTGACATAATTATGTTTAGACACAAGAGCATAAGGCAATATGGTCAAAGGGATTATCTTTATAAATATAGCTAAATAAGAAAAAAAAGTATGTTTGCTTTCCTTGGACTACAATGGTGCATTTAAGCATGCTGAATGGACTTTTATGAAATCAGTACACCTACTTACCAAATTAATTTAACCAGTTCCGGATCAGCCACCGTAGTTGTACTGCAGAGGGTTGGCTTCCCTAGGCGAACCCCGTAACTGTACGTCGGCCCTTTAACGCGCTGTAGGAGGCACGCCTGCAGCGTGTGCACGGAGCCGATGCGAGTGCCGATGAGCGTGATGACCGCCGGGCACCCGTGATCACTTGTAACAGAGCAAGAACCGGGATCTGTGTGTGTAAACACTCAAATCCCGGTTCTCTCAGGGGAGAGGAGAAAGATTGTGTGTTCATACAAAGTGTGAACACCAATCTCTCTCCTCCCCTAGTCAGTCCCACCCCTCTACAGTTATAACACACCTAGGGAATACAGTAAACCCCTTGATCGCCCCCTAGTGCTAACCCCTTCCCTGCCAGTGACATTTATACAGTATGATTGTCAATGGTCTCAAAAATTTGTCAAAAGGGTTCAATTTGTCCGCCACAATATCGCAGTCCCAATAAAAACCGCAGATCACCGCCATTACTAGTAAAAAAAATAATAATAATAAAAATGCCATAAATCTATCCCCTATTTTGTAGACGCTATAACTTTTGCGCAAACCAATCAATACACGCTTATTGCGTTTTTTTTTTTTTTTACCAAAAATATGTAGAAGGATGGATAGATGTAGAGGCCTAAACTGAGAAAAAAATTGTTTTAAAAAAAAAATTGGGATATTCATTATAGGAAAAAGTAAAAGATACTGGGGGTTATTTACTAAAGGAAAATTCATTTCGAAAGTGCACTTGGAAGTAAAGTCGCTGTAGATCCGAGGGGGACATGCAAGGAAAATAAAAAACAGCATTTTAGCTTGCACATGATTGGATAATAAAATCAGCAGAGCTTCCCCTCATTTCAGATCTACCCCTTAGATTTAGAGCGACTGCACTTCCAAGTGCACTTGCAGTGCAAAGTGGATTTGCCTTTCATAAGTAACCCCCATTGTGTTTTTTTTCAAAATTGTCACCCTTCTTTTGTTTATAGCACAAAAAATAAAAACCGCAGAGGTGATCTAATATCAAAAAAAGAAAGCTCTATTTGTGGGGAAAAAAGGACGTCAATTTTGTTTGGGTACAGCGTTGCACGACCGCGCAATTGTCAGTTAAAGCAACGCAGTGCCGTATCGAAAAAAATGGCCTGGTCATTGAGCAGCCAAATCTTCCGGGGCTGAAGTGGTTAATGTAAAAAAAATGTGACTCAAATAAAATGCATGGTCCATATATGGATTTATTTTTATTAATGAAGGTTATACCTTATCATCCCAAATTGTCTTTGTTATTTGAAATCTAAAAGTAATAAAAAAAAAAAAACACCAAAAGATTTAACCATAGGACACAAGTCATATAAGCTACCAGAAATTGATGATAATCTTATTATACCATTTACTCTACAAACTGTTTTCCTTTCAAACATAACTAGCCTTAAAAACACTATTGAGAAAAATATAGGAGCTTTTCTGGCCCCTCCCACTCCCCCACACTTCTATTGGTCCACCACTATGATAGACTACCTCACCTACCAATAGCAATGTTCAGGTGGCAGGAAGGGGTAGTGTCAGGACCTGGATCGTCTACTGATGGCTCTGATGTTCCCAGAGCTGAAAGGAGCAGTTTCAATGGCCACGAGCGAATGTCTCCCAGCAGCCAACAGATCCCAGTAATTAGGCTCCACCTGATGCTGGCTGCTGGATAGGTATATAACTCCTCCTTTGACTTTCAGCAGTGCTTCAGTGTTTTGCCTGTTAGCCATATCCCTGCGTTTTGATTATCCTGATCCCTGTCTTATCCTGTATCTTGAATCTAGCACTCTGTTTCTTGTTACCCCATCTCTGATCCCCTTGTTGCAAGTCGCCGTCATTGGCCTTACCCTGTTTGTATCAGCTTCCCTCCATTTGTATATAGTGTATTATAGTCAAGTTGTTGGTGTGGTTCTGCTTCACGGTCATATTTATTTCTCACTTTTGCTTTGCTTATGGTCTGTTGGTGTTGGATAGGCTTGTGCATTAATAAACTTCATTCTAATCATACTCATTCTGATTCCAGTTTCCTAAGTACAGCTACACTGATCTGGTCATCCCTGCAATTGGTATCCCGTACAGGTAGGCAATCTTCAGCATTGTCAGAAAGATTTTAAGATATACATGTCAGAATGACACAGAATTCCACATTCTGAGGGTGCTAAAAGCTGTGAGTGCCTGCACTACATCATTGTCAGAAGCCTTTGATTCCTTCACGTAACAAAGTCTAAAGCCCCATACACACGCGCGGATTATCCGAGGACCAGGTCCGTCGGATCCTGTCCGTCATACTTTGTCTGATGTTGGTGTTGCATACACGCGGTCGGACAAAGTTGTCGGAAAATCCGATCATTCTGAACGTGGTGACGTTTGTTGCCTACGACGGGACTACGTAGAGGCTTGTAGCCAATAGCTTTGGTCTTGTAATGTGATCTGAGCATGCGTAGCACTTTGTCCGTCGGAATTCGATACACACGATCGGATTTGGTGTGATCGGACTTTGTCGAAAAATCTATCCAGCAGGAGATAGGACTTTGTCCGTCGGACAATCCGACGTACACTGTCCGATGGTGCCTACACACAGTCGGATTTTCCGACAACATTGTCAGATAGGACAGAATCCATGGGAAAATCCGACCGTGTGTATGGGGCTTAAGTGTGTCTAAATCCACAACTGTTTTGTTTTGGATAGAGTATGACACATTATGATTTTGCTTTACTTTATGGCTAGAAGACACAAGAGGAAATGAGAGGAAATCCTCTAAAATAAATCCTCTACTAGACACTTGACACCTGAGCAAGTGTTCTCATTGGAAGATTTCCTTTCTATTCCTGTTCCATAACACCTCAAAATTTTGCATCTTTGTGCCCTTTCAGGCCCAGTGACAATGGCCACCAGGAAAAGAAAATATTCCCAGGAGGAAAGCAGACAGTTATAAAAACCTGAAAGAGTTTCTTAATAGTGTTGCTGTTCATGCTCGGGTAAAAGTGAACTTCATACCAAATATATCATGCATTTAATTCAGGAATGCTTGAACTGATTAACTGTGATATCTGCTGAAAAATGTGGCAGGCTATCCTACAGTACCCTGATCTTCTACAGCAGCCAATAGGTGGCCAGGGATGAACAAGGACATGGAATCCTATGTGAGGAGAGTCACTTTTGTTTATTGTGACAAGCATCCTATTGGATGATCACCTGGTATATGCCACCAGGCAGTTAGCCTGGTGGTCTGGCTAGTGTTTGATGTTGTGTTAATGTTGTGCTGGGAAGTTATATGGGACTTTTTTTTTTTGGGCGGGGGTTAACCTATTTTTACTGTGTTGGACATATTCTACAGCATTTTCAGGAGATTTAAGTAGGGTCTGTCAGGCAGAGACTATAGCGATGTTGTAAATCACTCTAAATGTTCATTGTTTTGTGCTGTAGGAATTATCCTATTGCATTTTCTCTATGTTTGACCAGGCAGGTAGGAAATAAGTTCCACAGATTTAGATACATTTCTTCAATGTATGCTCTTCCCATACCATTGTTATCTAAGGCTCACACTATATTAGATCAGGCAGGGAAAAAGTAAATGCCAATTTTTACACAGTTTTTCTAATGCCGCGTACACATGACCGGTCTTTCCGTCGGAATGAACTCTGATGGACTTTTTGACGGAGTTCCGACGGAGTGCCGCTGAAACGGACTTGCCTACACATGATCACACCAAAGTCCGATCATTTAGAACGTGATAATGTACGATGGGACTAAGGATGAGCCGAACACCCCCGGGTTCGGTTCGAACCAGAACCTTCGAACGGACCGAAAGTTCGCGCGAATTTTCGAACCCTATACGTTATAATGGACGCGAACGTTCGAAATCAAAAGTGCTAATTACAACGGCCAATATGCATGTTAATGTCATAAAACAGGTTTGGGACCCGGGTCCTGCCCCAGGGGACATATATCAATGCAAAAAGAACTTTTAAAAACTAACGTTTTTTCGGGAGCAGTCATTTTAATGATGCATAAAGTGAAAAAAAAAAAAAGTGAAATTTTCCTTTAAATATGGTACCTGGGGGGTGTCTAAAGTATGCCTGTGAAGTGGCATGTGTTTCCCGTGTTTAGAACTGTCCTTGCACAAAATGACATTTGTAAAGGAAAAAAAGAAGCCATTTAAAACCACTTGCGGCTTTAGGTTTGATCTTAAGTAGAATCTGAACAGGTACATTATGAAGTGTAGCTCCATCCCAAAAAAATCTATTTTTAAGCTTTTTGGAGAACATAGGGAGGGGTTATCACCCCTGTAACATTTGCTGTCTTTGCACATCTGTTCAGAACATGTCACCTCACTTTCCGTCCCAATGACAAATGTTTTGGAAAAGTGGGGTTTTAATTGAAACAAGGATTGGTGATAAAGTATCAGTAGAGAGGAGATACCTTTTTCCCAAATTAAATCTAACAGGATAGAATTTCCCTTCCTAGGGGTAGATTTCCTCTCACTTCCTGTTTTCTCTTTCCATTTGCAAGTAGGAGTCGTTTGTAAGTTGGATGTTTGAAAGTAGGGGCCTGGCGTATATACTCTGCAGAAATTTGCCCTATTAGATGTTGGTGTAGCCACAAGACTGGTGGGCACAGGAATGGGCCCTGCTGTGAGTTAATAGATCAAGATTTGTAATTGCATGCACCTGTTGAACAGGGCAGAAAAATTGGGGGTGGTGGTGGTGGTGGTGGACGGTTTTGCCACAAGACTGTAAGCTCTCACAGTTACTCTTGGTGGGCGCAGGAATGGGCCCTGCTGTGAGTTATTAGATCAAGATTTGTAATTGCAAGCACCTGATGAACAGGGCAGAAAAATTGGGCCTTTGGCGGTGGTGGTGGACGGTGTTGCCACAAGACTGTAGGCCCTCATAGTTACTCTTGGTGGGCGCAGGAATGGGCCCTGCTGTGAGTTATTAGATCAAGATTTGTAATTGCAAGCACCTGATGAACAGGGCAGAAAAATTGGGCCTTTGGCGGTGGTGGTGGACGGTGTTGCCACAAGACTGCAGGCCCTCATAGTTACTCTTGGTGGGCGCAGGAATGGGCCCTGCTGTGAACTATTAGATCAAGATTTGTAATTACCCGCCCCTGTTAAACAGGGGCTGAAAAATTGTGCCTTAGGCACTGGTGCTGGTGCCACAACACTGCAACCCCTCACAGAGACTGTACTTGGAGCACAGCAGTCACACGTGTTGCGAAGCATTTTTTTATAAAAATTGTATGTACACGCCCCTGTTAAACAGGGGCTGAAAAATTGTGCCTTAGGCACTGGTGCTGGTGCCACAACACTGCAACCCGGCCCTCACAGATACTGTACTTGGAGCACAGCAGTCACACGTGTTGCGAAGCATTTTTTTAAAAAATTGTAAGTACACGCCCCTGTTAAACAGGGGCTGAAAAATTGTGCCTTAGGCACTGGTGCTGGTGCCACAACACTGCAACCCGGCCCTCACAGATACTGTACTTGGAGCACAGCAGTCACACGTGTTGCGAAGCATTTTTTTTAAAAAATTGTAAGTACACGCCCCTGTTAAACAGGGGCTGAAAAATTGTGCCTTAGGCACTGGTGCTGGTGCCACAACACTGCAACCCGGCCCTCACAGATACTGTACTTGGAGCACAGCAGTCACACGTGTTGCGAAGCATTTTTTTAAAAAATTGTAAGTACACGCCCCTGTTAAACAGGGGCTGAAAAATTGTGCCTTAGGCACTGGTGCTGGTGCCACAACACTGCAACCCGGCCCTCACAGATACTGTACTTGGAGCACAGCAGTCACACGTGTTGCGAAGCATTTTTTTAAAAAATTGTAAGTACCCGCCCCTGTTAAACAGGGGCTGAAAAATTGTGCCTTAGGCACTGGTGCTGGTGCCACAACACTGCAACACGGCCCTCACAGAGACTGTACTTGGAGCACAGCAGTCACACGTGTTGCGAAGCATTTTTTTAAAAAATTGTAAGTACACGCCCCTGTTAAACAGGGGCTGAAAAATTGTGCCTTAGGCACTGGTGTGGTGGCATGGATCATTGAGGAGGAGGAAGAGGATAGTCAGTGAACATAAGAGGACAGTCACTCAGCATCAGCATAGGCAGTCTTGAAGGGATGTGACATTAAAAATTATTCGGTTATATCCGCCTCAGGTGCCTGGTAGCTGGTGGTGATCCAAGACTGATTCATTTTGATGAATGTCAGTCGATCAACCGAGGCGGTGGACAGGCGCACCCTATGATCAGTCACAAATCCTCCAGCAGCACTGAATGTGCGTTCGGAAAGAACGCTGGAGGCAGGACAGGCCAGTAGCTCAATTGCATACTGTGCAAGCTCTGGCCAGTGATCCATCCTCAGGACCCAGTAAGCCAGAGGATTTTCGGTGGGAAAGGTGTCCAAGTCTGACCTTGCCCCAAGGTATTCCTGCACCATGTATATCAGACGCTGGCGATGGTTGCTGGAACCGATCATACCTTGGGGCTGCGGACTAAAAAATTGTCTGAACGCATCGGTCAGACGTCCACCTTCCCCACCGCTCCTTCTGCCACTGACCGAAGCCTCAGCAACTCGTCGCCCAGGACCAGGAGTTTGTAGCCTCCCAGTTTCTGGGAACGCGTTGCACAGACCTTTCTGCAAGGCCTCCCTGAGATGTCTCATCCTCTGCTCCCTCTGCGACGGCAAGATAAGGTCCGCAACCTTACCCTTGTACCGCGGATCAAGGAGAGTGGCCAGCCAGTAATGGTCCCTCTCCTTGATCCGAAGAACACGAGGATCCTTCCGCAGGCTTTGCAGGATCAGGGAGGCCATGCAGCGTAGGTTAGCTGAGGCATTCGGTCCGGAGTCTTCTGGGTCACTGAGGATGACATGATCGCCAGCCACCTCCTCCCAGCCACGTACAAGTCCACTGGCTTGTTGGGACTGTACATCATCCCTAAAAGACTGCTGCTGCTGATGCTGAGTGCCAGGCTCCACCTCCATGCTCACACAATCCTCCTCCTCCTCCTCCTCCTCCTCCTCCTCATCCTCTTCCTGTGTGATGGGTGGGACAGAAGGAACACTGTCCGGATAAAGGGGGCCTTGAGAGGCAAGGAAGTCCTCCTCTTCCTGCCTCTGTTCTGCCTCAAGTGCCCTGTCCATTATCCCACGCAGCGTATGCTCCAACAGGTGGACAAGAGGGACAGTGTCACTGATGCATGCACTGTCACTGGTCACCATCCTCGTGGCCTCCTCAAATGGTGAGAGGACAGTGCATGCATCCCTGATCATGCTCCACTGACGTGGGGAAAAAAAAACAAGCTCCCCTGACCCTGTCCTGGTGCCGTAGTCGCAAAGGTACTCATTGATGGCCCTCTGCTGCGTGTGCAGTCGCTGCAGCATGGCCAACGTTGAGTTCCACCTGGTGGGCATGTCAGATATTAGGCGGTTCTTGGGCAGGTTCAGCTCCTTTTGCAGCTCAGTCAGCCGAGCACTGGCATTATAAGATCGGCGGAAATGCACACAGACTTTCCTGGCCTGCCTCAGGACATCCTGTAAGCCTGGGAACCTGCCCAAGAACCGCTGCACCACCAGGTTGAGGACGTGAGCCATGCAGGGCACATGGGTGAGCTGCCCCTGTCGCAGGGCGGAGAGGAGGTTGGTGCCATTGTCAGAAACGACCATTCCTGGCTTAAGCTGACGTGGCGTCAACCACCTCTCGGCCTGCCCCTGCAGAGCTGCCAGAACCTCTGGCCCAGTGTGGCTCCTGTCCCCCAAACACACCAGCGCAAGCACGGCATGGCATCTTTTTGCCTGCGTACTTGCGTAGCCCCTTGTACGCCTACGGAGCACCGCTGGTTCCAAGGACAGAGCACTGGAGGAAGAAGAAGAGGAGGGGGTGGAGGAGAGAGGTGTGTCACAACCAGTAGCAGTAGTCGCGTTTTGGAGGCGTGGTGGCGGAACAACCTCCAACACTACTGCACCTTGTCCTGCATCCCTCCCAGCTGCCAATAGAGTGACCCAATGGGCCGTGAAAGAAAGGTACCGTCCCTGTCCATGCCTGCTGGACCATGAGTCAGCGGTAATATGCACCTTACCGCTGACCGCCCTGTCCAGCGAGGCATGGACATTGCCCTCCACATGCCGGTAGAGAGACGGAATCGCCTTCCGCGAGAAAAAGTGGCGTTTGGGAACCTGCCACTGAGGAACCGCACATTGAACAAACTCACGGAAGGGGGCCGAGTCTACCAACTGAAAAGGCAGCAGTTGAAGTGCTAGCAATTTAGCAAGGCTAGCATTCAACCGCTGGGCATGTGGATGGCTGGGAGTGTACTTCTTTCTACGGTCCAGCAGCTGGGGCAGGGAAATTTGCCTGCTGCAATCGGACGTCGGTGTACTGCAAGTACTTGGTTGTGACACACCGAATTCTACACCTTCAGTCCTCTCAGAGCAGCTTTCAGAGAGGACTGAAGGTGTAGTGGGGATGGAGATCCCAGCTGAGGAGGAGCAAGGAGAGGTCCGCTTAGTTCTTTGGTGTGGGTCTTTTATGTGTGCCTGCCAACGAGCTGCATGGCAGGTCGCCATATGTCTGGTCATGCTTGTCGTGCCCAAGCGGCTGATGTTTTGGCCACGCGAGATACGCTTGAGACAAATATTGCAAATAGCAGTGGTGCGATCTGCTGCACTCGTCTCAAAAAAGGCCCACACCAAAGAACTTTTCTGATAACGTGCAGAGGCAGCGCCCTGCACAGGCGGAGCTCTGCGGTGTTGTACAGTTGCTGTGCTGGCCTCTACCTGGCCTCCAGGGGGCATCCTGCCTCGTTGGACATGTGACGCCGCATCCTCCTCCTCCTCGTCCTCCTCCTCATCCTCTCTCCCTTGAGGCACCCACGTGGAGTCAGTGACCTCATCATCCCCTCCCTCTTCACCACTAGAGCAAACCTGGCAGTAAGCTGCAGCTGGTGGAACTGTACTGCCAGATTCCTCAAGCTGGGTATCGTCATCCGAGCCTTCGAATCGTTGGGCATCCTCCTGGAGCATGTACCCAACACTGTGCTCAAAGAGTTCGGGGGACTCCTCAGGAGGACATGGTGGGTCTAGGGAAGGGGTGGCTGATGATGCTCTGTCAGTACCCTGAGCCTGGGTGAGAGAGGATGAGGAGGATGAGGAGGGCTTGGTCATCCATTCTACCAAGCCTTCAGCATGATGCGGCTCCACATGTCCAGCTGCCGAAAACAAAGACGCGCGTGTCCCATGGCCACGTGCTGATGACGATGCACGACCACGTCCACGTCCACGGCCACGTCCACTAGAAACAGAGCCTGCCTGCCCTGTGTTCTTGGCTCTGCACGCTCTGCCTCCCCTTGGCGGTCTTCCAGCCATTGTAGTCGGTAGTCCTGTGGGTGCTGCTGAGAAGAAAATATAGGAGCTCTGTGTGATGCCACTAACACACTAGAAGTCCTATGGGTGCTTCTGCAAAGAAAATAGAGGAGCTCTGTGTGATGCCACTAACACACTAGAAGTCCTGTGGGTGCTTATGCAAAGAAAATAGAGGAGCTCTGTGTGATGCCACTAACACACTAGAAGTCCTGTGGGTGCTGCTGAGAAGAATATATAGGAGCTCTGTGTGATGCCACTAACACACTAGAAGTCCTATGGGTGCTTCTGCAAAGAAAATAGAGGAGCTCTGTGTGATGCCACAAACACACTAGAAGTCCTGTGGGTGCTTCTGCAAAGAAAATAGAGGAGCTCTGTGTGATGCCACTAACACACTAGAAGTCCTGTGGGTGCTTATGCAAAGAAAATAGAGGAGCTCTGTGTGATGCCACTAACACACTAGAAGTCCTGTGGGTGCTTATGCAAAGAAAATAGAGGAGCTCTGTGTGATGCCACTAACACACTAGAAGTCCTGTGGGTGCTTATGCAAAGAAAATAGAGGAGCTCTGTGTGATGCCACTAACACACTAGAAGTCCTGTGGGTGCTTATGCAAAGAAAATAGAGGAGCTCTGTGTGATGCCACTAACACACTAGAAGTCCTGTGGGTGCTTCTGCAAAGAAAATAGAGGAGCTCTGTGTGATGCCACTAACACACTAGAAGTCCTGTGGGTGCTTATGCAAAGAAAATAGAGGAGCTCTGTGTGATGCCACTAACACACTAGAAGTCCTGTGGGTGCTTCTGCAAAGAAAATAGAGGAGCTCTGTGTGATGCCACTAACACACTAGAAGTCCTGTGGGTGCTTATGCAAAGAAAATAGAGGAGCTCTGTGTGATGCCACTAACACACTAGAAGTCCTGTGGGTGCTGCTGAGAAGAATATATAGGAGCTCTGTGTGATGCCACTAACACACTAGAAGTCCTATGGGTGCTTCTGCAAAGAAAATAGAGGAGCTCTGTGTGATGCCACTAACACACTAGAAGTCCTGTGGGTGCTTATGCAAAGAAAATAGAGGAGCTCTGTGTGATGCCACTAACACACTAGAAGTCCTGTGGGTGCTGCTGAGAAGAATATATAGGAGCTCTGTGTGATGCCACTAACACACTAGAAGTCCTATGGGTGCTTCTGCAAAGAAAATAGAGGAGCTCTGTGTGATGCCACTAACACACTAGAAGTCCTGTGGGTGCTTATGCAAAGAAAATAGAGGAGCTCTGTGTGATGCCACTAACACACTAGAAGTCCTGTGGGTGCTTCTGCAAAGAAAATAGAGGAGCTCTGTGTGATGCCACTAACACACTAGAAGTCCTGTGGGTGCTTATGCAAAGAAAATAGAGGAGCTCTGTGTGATGCCACTAACACACTAGAAGTCCTGTGGGTGCTGCTGAGAAGAATATATAGGAGCTCTGTGTGATGCCACTAACACACTAGAAGTCCTATGGGTGCTTCTGCAAAGAAAATAGAGGAGCTCTGTGTGATGGGACTAACACACTTCAAGTCCTATAGGTGCTTCTGGGAACAAAATATAGCTCTGTGTGTGTGATGGGACTAACACACTTCAAGTCCTATAGGTGCTTCTGGGAAGAAAATATAGCTCTGTGTGTGTGATGGGACTAACACACTTCAAGTCCTATAGGTGCTTCTGGGAAGAAAATATAGCTCTGTGTGTGTGATGGGACTAACACACTTCAAGTCCTATAGGTGCTTCTGGGAAGAAAATATAGCTCTGTGTGTGTAATGGGACTAACACACTTCAAGTCCTATAGGTGCTTCTGGGAACAAAATATAGCTCTGTGTGTGTGATGGGACTAACACACTTCAAGTCCTATAGGTGCTTCTGGGAACAAAATATAGCTCTGTGTGTGTGATGGGACTAACACACTTCAAGTCCTATAGGTGCTTCTGGGAACAAAATATAGCTCTGTGTGTGTGATGGGACTAACATACTTCAAGTCCTATAGGTGCTTCTGGGAACAAAATATAGCTCTGTGTGTGTGATGGGACTAACACACTTCAAGTCCTATAGGTGCTTCTGGGAACAAAATATAGCTCTGTGTGTGATGGGACTAACACACTTCAAGTCCTATAGGTGCTTCTGGGAACAAAATATAGCTCTGTGTGTGTGATGGGACTAACATACTTCAAGTCCTATAGGTGCTTCTGGGAACAAAATATAGCTCTGTGTGTGTGATGGGACTAACACACTTCAAGTCCTATAGGTGCTTCTGGGAACAAAATATAGCTCTGTGTGTGTAATGGGACTAACACACTTCAAGTCCTATAGGTGCTTCTGGGAACAAAATATAGCTCTGTGTGTGTAATGGGACTAACACACTTCAAGTCCTATAGGTGCTTCTGGGAACAAAATATAGCTCTGTGTGTGTGATGGGACTAACACACTTCAAGTCCTATAGGTGCTTCTGGGAACAAAATATAGCTCTGTGTGTGTGATGGGACTAACACACTTCAAGTCCTATAGGTGCTTCTGGGAACAAAATATAGCTCTGTGTGTGTGATGGGACTAACACACTTCAAGTCCTATAGGTGCTTCTGGGAAGAAAATATAGCTCTGTGTGTGTAATGGGACTAACACACTTCAAGTCCTATAGGTGCTTCTGGGAACAAAATATAGCTCTGTGTGTGTAATGGGACTAACACACTTCAAGTCCTATAGGTGCTTCTGGGAACAAAATATAGCTCTGTGTGTGTAATGGGACTAACACACTTCAAGTCCTATAGGTGCTTCTGGGAACAAAATATAGCTCTGTGTGTGTGATGGGACTAACACACTTCAAGTCCTATAGGTGCTTCTGGGAAGAAAATATAGCTCTGTGTGTGTAATGGGACTAACACACTTCAAGTCCTATAGGTGCTTCTGGGAAGAAAATATAGCTCTGTGTGTGTAATGGGACTAACACACTTCAAGTCCTATAGGTGCTTCTGGGAAGAAAATATAGCTCTGTGTGTGTAATGGGACTAACACACTTCAAGTCCTATAGGTGCCTCTGGGAACAAAATATAGCTCTGTGTGTGTGATGGGACTAACACACTTCAAGTCCTATAGGTGCTTCTGGGAAGAAAATATAGCTCTGTGTGTGTAATGGGACTAACACACTTCAAGTCCTATAGGTGCCTCTGGGAACAAAATATAGCTCTGTGTGTGTGATGGGACTAACACACTTCAAGTCCTATAGGTGCTTCTGGGAACAAAATATAGCTCTGTGTGTGTAATGGGACTAACACACTTCAAGTCCTATAGGTGCTTCTGGGAACAAAATATAGCTCTGTGTGTGTGATGGGACTAACACACTTCAAGTCCTATAGGTGCTTCTGGGAAGAAAATATAGCTCTGTGTGTGTAATGGGACTAACACACTTCAAGTCCTATAGGTGCTTCTGGGAAGAAAATATAGCTCTGTGTGTGTAATGGGACTAACACACTTCAAGTCCTATAGGTGCTTCTGGGAAGAAAATATAGCTCTGTGTGTGTAATGGGACTAACACACTTCAAGTCCTATAGGTGCTTCTGGGAAGAAAATATAGCTCTGTGTGTGTAATGGGACTAACACACTTCAAGTCCTATAGGTGCTCTGGGAACAAAATATAGCTCTGTGTGTGTAATGGGACTAACACACTTCAAGTCCTATAGGTGCTTCTGGGAAGAAAATATAGCTCTGTGTGTGTAATGGGACTAACACACTTCAAGTCCTATAGGTGCTTCTGGGAACAAAATATAGCTCTGTGTGTGTGATGGGACTAACACACTTCAAGTCCTATAGGTGCTTCTGGGAAGAAAATATAGCTCTGTGTGTGTAATGGGACTAACACACTTCAAGTCCTATAGGTGCTTCTGGGAAGAAAATATAGCTCTGTGTGTGTAATGGGACTAACACACTTCAAGTCCTATAGGTGCTTCTGGGAAGAAAATATAGCTCTGTGTGTGTAATGGGACTAACACACTTCAAGTCCTATAGGTGCCTCTGGGAACAAAATATAGCTCTGTGTGTGTGATGGGACTAACACACTTCAAGTCCTATAGGTGCTTCTGGGAAGAAAATATAGCTCTGTGTGTGTAATGGGACTAACACACTTCAAGTCCTATAGGTGCCTCTGGGAACAAAATATAGCTCTGTGTGTGTGATGGGACTAACACACTTCAAGTCCTATAGGTGCTTCTGGGAACAAAATATAGCTCTGTGTGTGTAATGGGACTAACACACTTCAAGTCCTATAGGTGCTTCTGGGAACAAAATATAGCTCTGTGTGTGTGATGGGACTAACACACTTCAAGTCCTATAGGTGCTTCTGGGAAGAAAATATAGCTCTGTGTGTGTAATGGGACTAACACACTTCAAGTCCTATAGGTGCTTCTGGGAAGAAAATATAGCTCTGTGTGTGTAATGGGACTAACACACTTCAAGTCCTATAGGTGCTTCTGGGAAGAAAATATAGCTGTGTGTGTAATGGGACTAACACACTTCAAGTCCTATAGGTGCCTCTGGGAACAAAATATAGCTCTGTGTGTGTGATGGGACTAACACACTTCAAGTCCTATAGGTGCTTCTGGGAAGAAAATATAGCTCTGTGTGTGTAATGGGACTAACACACTTCAAGTCCTATAGGTGCTTCTGGGAACAAAATATAGCTCTGTGTGTGTGATGGGACTAACACACTTCAAGTCCTATAGGTGCTTCTGGGAAGAAAATATAGCTCTGTGTGTGTAATGGGACTAACACACTTCAAGTCCTATAGGTGCTTCTGGGAAGAAAATATAGCTCTGTGTGTGTAATGGGACTAACACACTTCAAGTCCTATAGGTGCTTCTGGGAAGAAAATATAGCTCTGTGTGTGTAATGGGACTAACACACTTCAAGTCCTATAGGTGCCTCTGGGAACAAAATATAGCTCTGTGTGTGTAATGGGACTAACACACTTCAAGTCCTATAGGTGCTTCTGGGAAGAAAATATAGCTCTGTGTGTGTAATGGGACTAACACACTTCAAGTCCTATAGGTGCTTCTGGGAACAAAATATAGCTCTGTGTGTGTGATGGGACTAACACACTTCAAGTCCTATAGGTGCTTCTGGGAAGAAAATATAGCTCTGTGTGTGTAATGGGACTAACACACTTCAAGTCCTATAGGTGCTTCTGGGAAGAAAATATAGCTCTGTGTGTGTAATGGGACTAACACACTTCAAGTCCTATAGGTGCTTCTGGGAAGAAAATATAGCTCTGTGTGTGTAATGGGACTAACACACTTCAAGTCCTATAGGTGCCTCTGGGAACAAAATATAGCTCTGTGTGTGTGATGGGACTAACACACTTCAAGTCCTATAGGTGCTTCTGGGAAGAAAATATAGCTCTGTGTGTAATGGGACTAACACACTTCAAGTCCTATAGGTGCCTCTGGGAACAAAATATAGCTCTGTGTGTGTGATGGGACTAACACACTTCAAGTCCTATAGGTGCTTCTGGGAACAAAATATAGCTCTGTGTGTGTAATGGGACTAACACACTTCAAGTCCTATAGGTGCTTCTGGGAACAAAATATAGCTCTGTGTGTGTGATGGGACTAACACACTTCAAGTCCTATAGGTGCTTCTGGGAAGAAAATATAGCTCTGTGTGTGTAATGGGACTAACACACTTCAAGTCCTATAGGTGCTTCTGGGAAGAAAATATAGCTCTGTGTGTGTAATGGGACTAACACACTTCAAGTCCTATAGGTGCTTCTGGGAAGAAAATATAGCTCTGTGTGTGTAATGGGACTAACACACTTCAAGTCCTATAGGTGCCTCTGGGAACAAAATATAGGAGCTCTGCCTGCCTGCCACGAACACACTACAAGTCCTATAGGTGCTTCTGGTAACAAAATATAGGAGCTCTGCCTGCCTGCCACGAACACACTACAAGTCCTATAGGTGCTTCTGGTAACAAAATATAGGAGCTCTGCCTGCCTGCCATGAACACACTACAAGTCCTATAGGTGCTTCTGGTAACAAAATATAGGAGCTCTGCCTGCCTGCCACGAACACACTACAAGTCCTATAGGTGCTTCTGGTAACAAAATATAGGAGCTCTGCCTGCCTGCCACGAACACACTACAAGTCCTATAGGTGCTTCTGGTAACAAAATATAGTAGCTCTGCCTGCCTGCCACGAGCACACTACAAGCCCCTCTTTCTCAATCAATCTTTGTAACTGAATCTATCTAACTCAATCTCTGTAAGTGAATCTCTCTAACTATCTAAATGCAGCAGAGTGTCACAGAATCAGCCTGCTCAATCTGCGCCGGAACAGCATGTGACCGGCGCAGACGGCGTGGCGGCGTTTTATAGGGGGGGCGTGTACTACAGCCCCTGAGCTGTAATTGGCTACAGGCGTCCTGCCTGTAGCCAATTATGGCTCTTCGAGTTTCCGGGGCTGTGATTGGCCAAGCATGCGGGGTCACAGTGCATGCTTGGCCAATCATCAGCCAGCAATGCACTGCGTCGGCCGCGCCGGCCGCAATGCATTGCGGGGCCGCTCGCATCACACGAACGTGATGCGAGCGGCCAAAATAGTTCTGGGCTCGCCGAGCGAGCGAACGCCCGGTGCTCGATGCGAACGTGGGTTCGCATCGAGCACCGGGCCCATCCCTAGATGGGACTAGAAAAAGGAAGTTCAATAGCCAGGAGCCAATAGCTGCCCTTGCATCGTTGTTGGTCTGTCGGACCTGCATACAGACGAGCGGTTTTCTCTATAGGAACTGGTTCCGGTGGAAAGATTTGAAAAATGTTCTATTTCTAGGTCCGTCAGAATTTTTTTTAATAATTGTCCGATGAAGCCCACACATGATCGGAATGTCCGACGGAACGATTCCGTCTGACCTTTTCTGCCGGAAAGTCTGCTCGTGTGTACGCGGCATAAGCCCACTTTTATCAGAAATTAGGAAAAATTTTGCTATATTAGATTTTACAGTATATATCATTATATATATATATATATATATATATATATATTGGAAGGCCGGGTACCGGCCTGAAGTTATGGGAGGAGCCCGGAGGGTATATAAGCAGCCCAAAGGCCGCCGGTCTTTGTCGGTTTCCTGTGCGTGATATCTGATACGTCAGACATCTAGGACCGACTCGTTCGAGACAAGCGCTGTTGGTGCCGGTTCGTGAGCTCCGTTTTCGTCTGTCCGTCTCCTCTTGTTGCAGTCCCGCGTCCGTGTTCGTAAGTCGTGTTGTCCCTTCGTGTCGCACTCGTGTCGCCGAGTCGCAGTTTCGTACAAAGAGTCTGGTTCGGCTGTCGCAGGTAGGGCTTCGGCTCCCATGTTTTACGTTCTCATGCACTGCTTATCATGTCACTAAACTGTGGTCTGCGTAGCTCACGAACCACGCGCTGCTTGTCTCGAAAACTAAACACTTACTCGCACGTTTTTGGTTGTACACGATCGGGAGCCATCTAGCGGCACGCACATTCAGGGCCGCCCGCCACTACATTCCGACCGATGCCGCATCCAGCACTCAAGGGTTCCCCTTTCGCGGTCGTGCTACGCAGTCTTCGAATCGTTCAAACGCGACTCATGCACGGGTGCCGTTCGCACTCACACGTATCGTTCATGTCCTGCCATTATTCGAATCGGTGGCGCCAGTGAGCGTGCCGAATCGCTATTCACATTCCGAAGCACTGTTGGCATACTAATTGTACAAATCACTTCGACCGTGTCGAAACATTTCACGTGTTAGCATGACAATCATTTCATCATTTCAAACGTGGCCAACGTATCAGGCCATTCGGTCATGCTAAATCATTTCGCATCAGTTAAAACAGGGTGTTCATGCCATCGCTTCCATCCTGGTCCGGTCGCATCCATACATGCTCCGATCGGGGCGATCCAGATGCACGACTACCCGGCCTCATTTCGATACATGCGCCAAGGGCAGAATCACATCACTGGTTGCGTACGTTCTTGATTCTTGCCCCTGTCATGGTATATCATTTCTGTCACCTTACCACGCCCGGCTTGTATGCAGTCACTTCCCTGCACTGATTCGGGTCGGCGTGCCCCAGGCCGGCCTCATTTCAATACATGCGCCAAGGGCGGAATCGCATCACTGGTTGCGTACATTCCTGATTCTTGCCCCTGTCATGGTATATCATTTCTGTCACCTTACCACGTCCGGCATGAATGCAGTCACTTCCCCGCACTAATTCGTGTCGGCGTGCCCCAGGCCCGGCCTCATTTCAATACATGCGCCAAGGGCGGAATCACATCACTGGTTTGCGTACATTCCTGATTCTTGCCCCTGTCATGGTATCTCATTTCTGTCACCTTACCACGCCCGGCATGAATGTAGTCACTTCTTCGCACTAAATTCGTGTCGGCGTGCCCTAGGCACGGCCTCATTTCAATACATGCGCCAAGGGCGGAATCGCATCACTGGTTTGCGTACATTCCTGATTCCTGCCCCTGTCATGGTATCTCATTTCTGTCACCTTACCACGCCCGGCGTGAATGAAGTCACTTCTTCGCACTTAATTCGTGTCGGCGTGCCCTAGGCACGGCCTCATTTCAATACATGCGCCAAGGGCGGAATCGCATCACTGGTTTGCGTACATTCCTGATTCTGCCCCTGTCATGGTATCTCATTTCTGTCACCTTACCACGCCCGGCGTGAATGAAGTCACTTCTTCGCACTTAATTCGTGTTGGCGTGCCCTAGGCTCGGCCTCATTTCAATACATGCGCCAGGGGCGGAGTCGCAAAAAAAAAAAAAAAAAAAAAAAAAAAAAAACTTTGATTCTTGCCCTTGTCATGTTATAGCATTTCTGTGTCACCTTACCACGCCCGGCATTAATTGGTCACCCGCTTGTACGAATTCGCGCCGGCGTGCCCTAGGCCGGCCGCATTTCTACAAAAAAAAAAAGGGGGGGGGGAGCTTGGAGTCGGACCCGGTGGCAGCTGGATGTCACAGTTCGGCCTCAGCGTACCTAGGCAGTCGGCCTAGTTTCATGGTGGCCTCATTCGGTACGGGCTCCAGAGTCCGGCCCACAGTCACCCCCATACGGTACGAACGGGCCGGGCCCTGTCACGAGAAGTTCATTCAGTTAAGGCAACGTGTCAAGTCAGTCGTTCGTGTTGTCATCTGCCATTTGATCCCATTGCAATCTCGGCAGTCGACTCAAGTCACTATCGCCTGTTGTTATCATCTACGTTGGGTTCCGTCGCTCTGGACGGCAGCAGTTTTAGGCTCTTAAATAGGTACTTTTTCTCACACTCTCTCAGGTCAGTCGGATTCAGTAGGTCCACCTGCGCCAACTTGATCAGGGTTCCAGCAGGTAAAAAAAAAAAAAAAAAAAAAAAAAACACAGGGGCACGGGGGGCTCCTGCTTTCTTGTGGCAGGTACGTATATCATAGGTGACACGTCCAAACTCATTTCTTGTCACCTTTTAGGCCCAGCCTGCAGACACGTGACCAGTCTACCAAGTAACAGGTCTTGGCAGCCGCCATGTCGTCAGTTGGCAGCGATGACCTCACCACCCCGCTATCTCCGGCGTCAGCCTCCGAGGCTGGCAGTGTCCAGTCTCTTAGGGCGTGGACAATTCCCAGGCTGTCCGCCGAGCTGAGACGCAGAGGGATACCCTTCTCGTCCACGGCCAGGAAGGCGGAGCTATTCAGGCTTCTCTTCCCACCACCGGCCGCAGCAAGCCCCAGCAGCCAGCAGGCGTCTCTGGAATCGATTTCAGCCGCCGTTGCCCAGCTACACACCCTCGTATCTTCCCTGTCTTCCTCAATCGTGGAGGTCCAGGACAGGGTGTCTCGTCTAGAGGCCAGCCCGGCTGCCACGGTTCCGGACCCCGCGGTGGTCCCAGCCATCAGTGCACCGGCCGCAGGTAGTGAGCTTGCCACGCCTACCGTTCACCCTTCCCACCTGGTGCCACCCAGCGTAAGGAAGGACATTCTAGAGGGCAAAGACGTTAATCTGGCCTCACTCTTGATCTCGGTCAATGACTTGGCCGAGAACAAGGCCTACACCTGGGGGGATGTCTCGGTGGTGTTGAAAGCGAAGGATCCGAGGCTCAACAGGAAGCTCACGGTGCCCGAATTCACGCTCGCTTTCGGCATGTTTAGAGACGTGCTGTGCTCAGCCTCCCCCGGCAGACGGGAAGAGCTGGACCTCTACCTCCATTTGATCGTAGACCTGGGCCACAAATACGGTGGCTCAGCGTTCTACGACTATCATCGGTCCTTCTCGGCCAAAGCCGCAGCCAGATTCGCACAGTTCCATTTGCCAACGGACTGGAGCGTAGTGGACACGGAATTGTTCTGCCGCCACTTCGCAGGCCTTCGCTCCCCGCTATGTGCTGTCTGTCAGTCAGCGTCCCACACCACGGTCTGGTGTGCCAACATAGCCTCTGTCCGTCCAATAGCTAGCACGGCCTCTGCCAGCACGAGCCAGGCTCAGCAGGCCCCGGTGCAAGGGCAAAAGGTGGACAAGTTGGGACGTCCGGTGCGGATGGTTGGGGGAGCCGCCATCTGCAACAATTTTAATTATGGCTCCTGCAATTTCAGCCAGTGCCGGCTCTTGCACGTTTGCACCCTATGCCAGAGGGCGCACCCCAGGATCCTGTGTGAGGTCAAACAGAAGAGACCATGACTAAGCCGGGTCAATGTCCTTTGGCTCGGCGTTTACCTGACCTCACACCCCACTCCGTCGCTCGCCAGCTACCTCATCCGAGGCTTCACGGATGGGTTTCATACCGGGCTCATCACCCTGCCCCACTCCACCCACGAATGTCCGAACCTACGCTCAGCAGCAACAGATGAGCCAGCGATTGACGTCCTTTTGCAGACGGAGTTGGATCGGGACTTCATGATAGGCCCGTTCTGTCAATCTCCCTTCAGCATCTGGAGGGTTAGCCCTATCGGGCTTGTGCAGGGAAAGTTTTCAAATAAAAAACGTCTGGTGTATGATCTGTCAGCGCCTCATTCTTCCGTCGTTCCCAGTCTCAACTCGCTCATCCCCTCCGAGGAGTTCTCGCTGAAGTACGCTTCGGTAGACATGGCTATCCAGGCCATTCTCAGGGCAGGGGTGGGTGCTTGGCTCTCGAAGGCAGACATATCTGACGCCTTCAAGCTGCTGCCCATCCATCCTTCCCTGTGGTGCTGGCACGGCATCAAGTGGAGGGAGCGATATTATTTCGCGACCAAATTGACCTTCGGGTCTAAAAGTAGTCCTTGGTTGTTTGACAAGTTCGCCGAGACCCTGGCGTGGATCCTTCTCCATGAGGCACAGTGCCACGAGGTCATCCATTATTTGGATGACTTCCTTCTGATAGAGCCGCCCGGGGTTCCCCCAGGGGACCTTGGAAAGTTGAGGACGGTTTTCGACAATCTGAACGTCCCCGTAGCGGAGCACAAGGTTGACGGCCCGGCACACAAGATCACGTTCTTGGGCGTTGACCTTGACACGTTGGCCATGCAGGCCAGCCTTCCAGCAGATAAGTTGGACCGTATCAGGACGGTTCTGCGAGAATTCACCCGGGTGGGGGGATGTACTCAGAAGCAACTTCAGTCTCTCCTCGGGATGCTGAACTTTGCTGTGAGGATCATCCCCCAGGGCCGCTCCTTCGTGTCCCGGTTGCTGGTCTTCCTGTCCTACACGCAGGACCCAGACCAGGTCATCAGGCTGGATTCTGCAGCCAGAGCAGATCTGGCCATGTGGGAGCACTTTCTTAGTGATTGGAACGGTGTGTCCCTGTTTATCCCAGTCGTGTCCACGCAGTCACCACAGGTGGTGACCGACGCGGCGGCATCCACAGGATGCGCCGCCATTTTTGGCCATTTGTGGTTCGCCGCCCCGTGGCCTCCTCAAGCACTAGCCACACCGGGCTTCACTACTACGTCAGCCCTCTTTGAGCTCTTCCCTATGGTAGCAGCCGCTCACCTATGGGGTCACCTTTGGTCTGGACAGACGGTGGCTTTCTCGACAGACAATCAAGCCACAGCCGAGATCATCAGCAAGGGCAGGTCTAAGTCCAGGCCCGTCATGTCCTTCCTCCGCAGACTGGTCCAGCTATCCCTACAGCATCAGTTCAATGTGTACTGCTCATTCATTCCAGGGAAGTTCAACGCAGCAGCGGACGCACTCTCCCGTTTTAACTTTATTTCCTTCTTTGAACAGGTGCCGGGAGCCTGCCGTCATTCAGCCACTATCCCGGATTGGTCACAACTGACCTTGGACTAGCCCCACATCTACGCTCAGCCACCGACATCATTAACGCCTCACTCGCCCGCAACACCCGTCGGGCTTACCAGACGGCCTGGAGGGCGTTTAACAAGTTCCTGCCCCAGCGGCCTCGCGAGTCTTCCAGCCTCAAGCAGGTCTTGGCGTTCATCGCCTACTGCCATTCACACCTAGCACTGTCACACAGCACGATACGCCAGTACGTGGCCGGGGTGCAGCACTATTTGTCACTTCAAGACCCCGCAAGGCCTTCGGTGTTCTCCTGCCACGCGGTGAGGGCTCTACTACGTGGAGTTCAGAAACACCAGCCGCCAGTCAGCCCAAAGCGGCTGCCTATCACGGGGGAGATCTTCAAGGGGATGTCTGACATCCTGGATAGGTCCCCATTCGGTCTCCTCCTCAGCACCGTCCTACAGGCTGCGATTCACATGGCGTTTTACGGGTTTCTGCGGCCCAGCGAGTTCACTCGCAGCCACCCAGCCGGTCCAGTTTTGCATAGAAATAATCTCTATCGCCACCAGGATCACTACGTCCTTCACTTGACGACATCCAAAACTCAGCAGCGAGGTTCCGGAGTAGATATTCACCTGTACAGGACTCACAACAACTGGTGCCCAGTTGCCGTGTTGGACCGCCTGACGGCACTGCTGTCCGACTGCCCAGGGGCCAGTCCACTGCTACCCTTTCCGGTAAAACCCCTTATCTCGTCGCAGTTCGTGGAACATGTCCGGGTCCTTCTCGGCCATCTTCAGTTGGACCCCAGCCAGTACTCCGGGCATTCGTTCCGGATCGGGGCGGCCACGACAGCCTCAAGACAGGGGGTTCCGGACCACGTGATCAAGAAACTGGGTCGGTGGAAATCGGCCTGCTTCTCTCGCTACATTCCTAACCCACAGTTAGAGATGGCTCAGGCCTTTGCTCGACTCACTCAATGACATTACCTCTAATAAATAATTATCCCCTACCTGAAGGTTTTTGCCCCCTTATTTTGGCGTACCATACGGTAGACCAAGGCACACTTTCAGGTCTATTTCATGTTGGTGAGTTTTGTATTGTTCCTATGTGTCATCGTTACTCATGTCGTCCGTAGGGCTCTAGACCATAAATTGGAAGGCCGGGTACCGGCCTGAAGTTATGGGAGGAGCCCGGAGGGTATATAAGCAGCCCAAAGGCCGCCGGTCTTTGTCGGTTTCCTGTGCGTGATACCCACCCACCCTCCCCTTTTAAAAGCCTCTTCCAAGTATTCTTACCCCAGACTGAATACTCATTCCACATTATTCCATAACTACTTCTTATCATTCTTTATCTAGGGTATGCCCCCTTATTTTGGCGTACCATACGGTAGACCAAGGCACACTTTCAGGTCTATTTCATGTTGGTGAGTTTTGTATTGTTCCTATGTGTCATCGTTACTCATGTCGTCCGTAGGGCTCTAGACCATATATATATATATATACATAATTAATTTTTTTTTTTTTATAAAATAGAATGTACGGTATCTCTCTGGTTTTCAGTGTACAGTATGCCTTTGTCTCCAGGGTGGTAAGCTTTCTAATTATCACTCAACACAGCCCTGTATTCTGTAAACAATGTTAAAAGATTTTTCACTGCAAGAAATATGACTGCCTTATTGTTTTTTGTTTCTTTAATAAATATTTTAAAGTATTTTGATGTATTATGCTATCCCCTTTTTTTAGTATCTGTTGCAAACTGCCTTTTTCCGCATTCTTATTTTTACATATTTTTCCCAGAAAAATTGAAACTTTATATAAACAATCCAGAAGAGATAAAATGACTGAAGACATCAACATAACAGTAATGGAAATGTTGAGTGTACCAATCATCAAATGATCCAAAAGTATTGTGCACCATAGTAACGTGAGAAAATTTTGATTTTGTTGCAATACAACACATAACAGTAAACTTTTGCATTCATGGTAAGAAAAAATAGACATTTTGGGGTTTGGCATATGACTTATGATTCCTTTTAAATGATCAGTTCACCTTTTCAAAAAAAGAATTAATGCTCAACTTTTTGCAGCTGCAAGTAACATGTTACATGCAGGCCCGTAGATTAGGGGGTACCACCAGCCACAGGCAGCAGGGTGAATCAGATGGGGCAGGGAGGGTGATTAGTGGGGGGGGGGGGGGAATTACTGGAACTGATCCTGTGTATGATTCTTTAGCTGCTGCAGAAAGAGCAATGCAAAGGATCAGTTCCAGTAATTATCCCTCCCCCACGATCACCCATATGTTTCCCCCTGCTGCCCAGGCCCCCCTGTGTGCCCCCCATACCCCGGCAGTGCTTCCAGCTTCCCTCCTCTCCTTCCCGCTGGCAGATGCAAGCACACAACAGGATCCTTTAACTTTGAGAGTGGGGAAGGATCCAGTAGGTATGTTATATTTACCAGCTGCTTCCTCTCCTGAATGAACACAATGAGTGATCAATACCGATCATTCACTGTGTTCATTCATAACTGAAGCACTGGCTTTTTGGGGCTGCATGTCAGGTCGTCTGTATCGGGCCCCGTGGTTTATAACAGCAGCCCTGGTTACATGTTACACCCTGAATACGGATGTAACATGTTTTAAACGGTAAACATATCCAGGAGAATGTTGTTATTGGGAAGATAATTAAGACTCAATCAACTCTGGTGTTGAAGTAATGAGTGTGGTGGAGGTGGGGCAACGAAGGTGAAGAAACATATTGCAACCAATTATTGATTATTATTTTCTTGTTTTTAATTTTGTGTCCTGAATTGCAAGTTATGGTAGGAGTACCGCATAGAAATGTACTTCCAGTCCTATTTTTGAAAGATGCTTTGTGTACTATGATGTGAAGGATGGCCGCGAGATGAGGAGGATATTTTTTGTAGCTTTTTAATATATGAATTAGGTAAATTAGTGTTATTTTATATATTGTTTGGTGCTTTGTAACATCAGATTAGGTGTCCCCATACATTCAGGAATTAATTTACTCCGTGTGTCACTAGTGAGCATTTCCGGGTAGAGACTCCTTTCAGCAATCATTAGCGCAGCTGATTGCTTAGTCAAGGGCTGTCATGCATATTTAAACAGCGGGATGGAATGAGACTCCTACCCCACTGATGAAGTCCATATCCAGGACGCAACATGTATGGCGATAGGAGCCTGACATCTGATGTCATCCAGCGGCCATTCCTAGCAACACAGCGGCAAGCCAGTGTATGTGTTTGAGCGGACATCAGCCGGCTTAAGTGCCTTTTATGTGAGTGTAATTTAACCTCTTCGCGCCCGCACTATAGCCGAAAGATGGCTACAGCGCAGGCCTAAATTGTCGGGATTGCGTCCATGTATGACCTCCTGTGCTTGAGCTGCCGGCGCACCCCCTGCGGGGAATGCGCAGAATGCTCTGTGATCAGCGAGTCTACAATCCTGACCCCTTACCATGTGATCAGCTGCCAGCCAATGTAAACAGAGCCAGTAATCGGCAATTTTTTTCTCAACAGCGTGGGAGAACAAAAAGCCAATCACTGGCTTCTGTCAGAGAAACATCGGTCCCGAACATGAAGAGCCACTGCCGTTTCATCTGTGCCCACCAGTGTCAGCCGCCAGTGCAACCTACCAGTGCAAATCAGTGCTGCCTACCAGTGCCCACCAGTGCCACCTGCCAGTGCCCACCAGTGCCACCTATCAGTGCCGATCAATGCTGCCAATCAGTGTCCATCAGTTCCTCATCATCAGTGCTGCCTATCAGTGTCACTTACCAGTGCCCATCAGTGCCACCCATTAGTGCTACCTATCAGTGCCGCCTTATCAGTGCCTATTAGTGCAGCCTATCAGTTCCCATCAGTGCAGCCTATCAGTGCCCATCAGTGCAGACTCATCAGCGCACATCAATGAAGGAGAAAAATCACCTGTTTGCAAAATTTTATAACAAACTATGAAAATTGTTTTATTTTTTTTTTGGTAATTTTTTTGTTTGTTTAGCAAAAAATAAAAACCCCAGTAGTGATTAAATAGCACCAAAAGAAATCTCTATTTGTATGAAAAAAATTATAAAAATTTAATTTGGGTACAGTGTAGCATGACCACACAATTGTCATTCAAAGTGCGACAGCACTAATGACTGAAAATTGGCCTGGGCAGGAAGGGGGTTTAAGTGCCCAGTAGACAAGTGGTTTTAGAAGGAATACATTGCTTTTAGACAGAGAGCATTAGATTCTGTATCTTCTGTTGCATATGACCGCTATCTCACAAATACATCTACGAAGGAGAGAGTCGGGTAGGGGGCACAGAAGGTTTACTTGCCATAACAATTTGATTATAACCCTAATGGTTACAACTTGTTATGACTCACTGGTAAAACAGGAGCAATAACGTGAGTACAGTCTTTGCATCACAGTTTGGTAATTCACAGAGGTGGAAGAGAATATTTTATGAATTTTCTTTTTTCTGGATTATTTCATGACTAATTTTTTTGTGTGAATATTTTTATACTTTTTGAATTTTAAAAAAAAGTGTAAAGAATACTGCGCTATCCAAAAATTTCTATAAATAATATCCCAAAATTTCTATAAATAGTATCCCATAACATTGATTATAGAATAAAATTTTTTGTGTACAATAAAAAACCAAACAGTAAAAATTAAACAAGCTGCTGCAGTTGTGAATGTGAGATACCCACACCAACAAGACCAATATAAAACAAACAACTGCGCTGCAAATATTGTGCACTAATGACACAAATTAGTATAAACCAACATACATTGGAATTGACACAACAATTTTAGACCTCCTTGTATCAATGAAGTCCGTGATGGCATAAAACAATCGTATAAAACCAAAAAATGAAATAAAAGTGAAAAAAACAAACAATAGTGATCGATTGTTTTTATAAAGTTCAATGTGATTTGTGAAAAACACACAATAAGCGTATGAGAAGTTCCAGAGACTCCACGGTGCTCTCATTCAATAAACAGCAGTTCAAAAGTGTGATCCAGATAAGAACAAGAAAACACCTCCACCGTCCAGTCACACTGACCCTTACCGGATTGTGCGACCCCCTGTCACAGAGGTCACACTAGCTTGTGGCTTTAATCCCGGCCAGGGAAATCCAGAGACTTTACCAGGTTACTTCAGAATGGATGGTGTGGGCTCAGATAGGGTCAAACAGGGAGCATGGAACGAAAGAGACAATCCATAGTGTACCTCTGTATACAGTTTATTTAAAAATTAAAAAATTCATGCACTTACAAGATCGCAAGTAGATAAAAGCATTAGTAATAGCCGGCCGGCTCAATTTCGCTGCCCGTTTGCTTCCGGGATCTGCGTTGGTTCGTGTGGTGACGTCAGCACGCCGCTCCTCCCTACGCCGTTTCGTCACAACTGACGTCTTCCAGGGGCACGGGGAAGACGTCAGTTGTGACGAAACGGCGTAGGGAGGAGCGGCGTGCTGACGTCACCACACGAACCAACGCAGATCCCGGAAGCAAACGGGCAGCGAAATTGAGCCGGCCGGCTATTACTAATGCTTTTATCTACTTGCGATCTTGTAAGTGCATGAATTTTTTAATTTTTAAATAAACTGTATACAGAGGTACACTATGGATTGTCTCTTTCGTTCCATGCTCCCTGTTTGACCCTATCTGAGCCCACACCATCCATTCTGAAGTAACCTGGTAAAGTCTCTGGATTTCCCTGGCCGGGATTAAAGCCACAAGCTAGTGTGACCTCTGTGACAGGGGGTCGCACAATCCGGTAAGGGTCAGTGTGACTGGACGGTGGAGGTGTTTTCTTGTTCTTATCTGGATCACACTTTTGAACTGCTGTTTATTGAATGAGAGCACCGTGGAGTCTCTGGAACTTCTCATACGCTTATTGTGTGTTTTTCACAAATCACATTGAACTTTATAAAAACAATCGATCACTATTGTTTGTTTTTTTCACTTTTATTTCATTTTTTGGTTTTATACGATTGTTTTATGCCATCACGGACTTCATTGATACAAGGAGGTCTAAAATTGTTGTGTCAATTCCAATGTATGTTGGTTTATACTAATTTGTGTCATTAGTGCACAATATTTGCAGCGCAGTTGTTTGTTTTATATCTGTGTAAACTGTTGGCGCTATATAAATCCTGTATGATAATAATAATATACTGTCAGAAAACCTCTAGATCAAGGGTATTGAATTAAAATTCACATAGGTCCTTCACATCACAGCCACCCTTTACATCCCAGTTCCCCCTTCACATAACTACCTCCCTTCGCACCATAGTCCTCTCTCTTCACATCACAGTTCCCCTTTACATTACAGTGCCTCCTACCCTCTGTCCTGCTGCGGGAATGAAAGCAGTGGAGGGGGAAGGGGAAGACAACAGGATGCTTGGGGGAAGAGATGCACCCAGGCTACTGAGTATAGTGACTGCAGTAGTCTAGATAAGACTGTCATTCATTTGGTGATGTGTGCCCTAGATGGTACAGAGAATGCTCTTGTACTTTCAGTGAGAGGGAAACCCCTAGGTGCAGAGAATTCTCTTGTAGATAAACAGCAGCATAAAGCATAGTAAATGCTCCACTACTGTAGGTGTTCATTTGTAGTAGTTACAGTTACAGTTACAGTTACACACACAGTATTTCAAGGAAAACTGCGCTGGACAATACTAAGAAAGAAAGAAAAAAACATACAAATATATATATATATATAAATTAAAAAAGCCAAAAATAGGTGTCTATATATTGTTCTTCCCTCTATCTATTTTCTCCCTATTGTTCTCTCTCTATTGTTCTGCTCTTTTTTACTGTATTTTATGCTTAACTGCAATGTTTTATTGTTACTATGTTTTATCATGTTTGCTTTTCAGGTATGTAAATCTTTTATACTTTACTGTTTACTGTTTTATTGTTAACCATTCTTTTCTTTTCAGGTATGCCATTCAGCTGCAGCACTGATTTGTTTATCTTAACAGCAACAGTGTTTGCTCTCACTATACGTAAATCAGCGAATCCAGCGCTGTAGGAGGTGATTTCACCACCACAGTTAAAAAAAAAAAACAATACATGTATGCCCATCATTAGAAGTGGGTGGATGCAGGGTGGTATTATAATGGTGGGCATACCCACTGATAAATCTTTTTTTTCATTCAGCCCACAGGCTGCATGAAAAAATGAACATTACAACAAGGACCAGTGATGTACTGGTATTGAGTAGTTATGAGTGGTTATACCGGAATGATGCCTGCAGGTTTAGGTATCATCTTGGTATCGTTCTTTTCAGCCGGCAGTCAGCTTTCATGTAAAATTGCAACACCCACTATTTTATTCTGTAGGGCCTTTGCTTTAAAAATATATAGAATGTTTGGGGGTTCAAAGTAATTTCCTAGCAAACAAATAATATTTTTTCATGTTTTTTTTAACGTAAACAAATAGTTTCAGAAAGGGCTTTGTCTTCAAGTGGTTAGAAGAGTAGGTGATGTGTGGTATAAGCTTCTAATGTTGTGCATAAAATACCAGGACAGTTCCAACCCCCCCCCCCCCAAATGACCCAATTTTGGAAAGTAGATACCCCAAGGTATTTGCTAAGAGGCATGGTGAGTATTTTGCAGCTCTTATTTGTTTTTGAAAATGAAGAAAGGAAAGGATTTATTTTTTTCAAAATTTTCTAAACTTTGTAACAAAAAGCGAGATCTGCAAAATACTCAGCCTGCCTCTCAGAAAATATCTTGGGGTGTCTACTTTCCAAAATGGGGTCTTGGGGGGGTTGTGCTATCTTGGCATATAATGGCCTCTGAAACTGTGATAGGTAGTGAGGAGTGAAATCATCATTTTACACCCTTAGAAAGCCTGAAGGCAGTGCTTGGTTTTCGGGGTCCTGTACACAGCCAAAAAGATGTGGTATCTCTGTACTCAGGAGAAGCAGCAGAATGTATTTTGGGGTGTAATTTCACATATGCACATGGCATGGTTGAGCAATATATTATTTCAGTGACAACTTTGTGTACATTTTAATTTTTTTTGGCATTTTTCAATCACTTGTAAAAAATATATATATATATATTCAATGTGCTCAATATGCCTCTCAGCTAATTCCTTGGGGTGTCTACTTTCCAAAATGGGGTCATTTGGGGGGGGGGTCTTGTACTGCCCTGCCATTTTAGCATAGCACCTCAAGAAATTAGATAGGCAGTCATAAACAAAATGCTGCGTAAATTCCAGAAAATTTACCCAGGAACTTTATGGCAGAACTGAAAGCGACAACCCTTACTACCAAGGGCCATGGAGAAGATAATGGCGAACAAAGGGAAGAGAACAAGAGAGAGCATGAAGCATGAAGCACATAGGGAGTGAGCCCAAGCTAGCTGCTTCCCCTAGAGATTCACATGTACACAGTCAGCCCAAGGGCTCCAGATAGCTTTAAAATGCTTAGTAGTGTCCTTGACCACACTAGTAATTAGTTCATTAAGCATAATCCAGGATACCTTTCTTCTGTATAATGACATACACACATTGGTCTTCTTCCCTGAGTGATCTATAGTGAGTTTTGCAGCTAACAACATTTAAAAAAATTGTTGTTTGTTTACATCAAGGTAGGTTATCAACAGGTTAATTTAATAGAGCTATTTGAGGTTGTTGGGGGACTGGAATCCCTAAAGTTTTCCATATCAGAAAAAAACATTGTTCCAAAAACCCCTCAACCTTGGGCATTCCCACCATATGATACATGGTACCAAGGGAATTACATTCTCGAAAGCATAGGGATGAGGAAGATGTGTATAGCCTCGACAAATGGAGAGGAACCATATACCATCTAGTCAAAACCTTGACATTGGCTTCTACCAGAGAAACATGCAATATGCCTTTATTAGCTAAGTGAAGAGAGGAGTGCCATTGTTCCACTTCCCTGTCAGAGGCAAGATCAAAATCCCATGCCCGCATGTAAGGGAATCTGTCGGGAGAGTCCAGCAGCAGCCTGTATATGATAGAAATACCTCCCCTAAGCCCTGCATCTTGGGTACACCAAGTGAGAGATTTGATGGAAACTGAACATTTATGAGAAGGGCTTTTTCAGCTTGGAGCGGCAATGTGCGAAAATTTTAAAATTTTTTTGTTTGTTTGTTTTTTTTAAAGCAGAGGTTAACCAATATATTTAACAGTTTCAAAAACGTGAAAGTTATATTCCCGGCATGCAGGTAAGGCTAACTGTTACATTTGCTTGTGCCTTCAACCAAGCTGTCAAACCATCCAATGGCTGGTGTCATAACGGATCACGTGCAGCAACAATTGAAGATCAAATAGAGGCCAAGATGGCAGCTTCCTTGGTTGAAAACGGTAGGAGGGTTTACTTCCATTACAACCCAATAATGGCATATTACTATCTTTTTTAACTACCTTGCGACTGCCGGCTGTCAATTGAAGGCCAGGCGGCGCAGCTCTCATCGCGGGAGGGCGTCATATGACGTCCTCCTCTTCAGTGCACTCCAGGGAGCGCGCGCGCCGCCGGGAGCGCGTGCGCATGCTCGCTGTGTCACTGGGCACCCGATGCGCGTGCCCAGCGACCGCGATGTCCGCTGGGCACCCGCGATTGCCCGGTAACACAGCGGGACCGTGGATCTGTGTGTGTAAACACACAGATGAACGGTCCTGTCAGAGGAGAGGAGCTGATGGTGTGTTCTCTGTACAGAGAAACACCGATCGGTCTCCTCCCCTTGTGAGTCACCTCCCCCCACAGTAAGAATCACTCCCAGGGAACATAATTAACCCCTCCCACCCCCTAGTGGTTAACCCCTTCACTGCCAGTGTCATTTATACAGGAATCAATGCATTTAAATAGCACTGATTGCTGTATAAATGACAATGGTGCCAAAAATGTGTCAAAAATGTCCAATGTGTCCGCCATAATGTCGCAGCCACAATAAAAATCGCAGATCACCGCCATTACTAGTAAAAAAAAAATATTAATAAAAATGCTATAAAACTATCCCCTATTTTGTAAACGCTACAACTTTTGCGCAAATGAATCAATAATCGCTAATTGCGATTTTTTTTTACCAAAAATATGTAGAAGAATACGTATCGGCCTAAACTGAGGAAAAAAAAAATTTTATATATTTTTTGGGGATATTTAGTATAGCAAAAAGTAAAAAATATTGTTTTTTTTTTAAATTTGTCGCTCTTCTTTTGTTTATTGCGCAAAAAATAAAAATCACAGAGGTGATCAAATACCACCAAAAGAAAGCTCTATTTGTAGGGAAAAAATGGTAACAATTTCATTAGTGTACAGTGTTGTATGACCGCGCAATTGTCATTCAAAGTGCGACAGAGCTGAAAGCTGAAAAATGGCTTGGTCAGGAAGGGGGTGAAAATGCACTGTACTGAGGTGGTTAAAGATGTTATAGATTGTCAATTTCTCTGAGAAACATGAGCAAAATAAATAGAGTAGGGTAACATTAGCACCTCTGTTTAGGAAGTCACGTAAATCTTGGGCTTGATAGAAGTCCTAACACTTTCCAATTTTATTAAAAGCTTAAAAATAAAATAAGTTTGGAGTTGGCTTCAAAAGACATTTTTTTCTTCCTTAGCTAGGTCACTGATATCCATCATTAACCAATAGGCATACATCTTGGATTGGTCTAACTTCAGCAGTGGGAATGCCGATTGGTTTTATTTAGGTTTTAGCAATTAAACAGTAAACCCTCTTTTTCTTGATAAGACTACAGGTCTTTACTATATCAAGAAGCAGTGTACTAAAGTAAGCCCAAGACTGTGACAAACAGCAGAGAATTGAGCTACAGATTAGATACCATTTTAGTCACTTGTTCATTGTACATTCTTGAATGCGTCATAATTTGGAGGTGACCGTGTAGCATGTCATTTCACTTTTGGCTTTCATTCAAGAGAGAATTGAGTTGGTCTTTATAAAATAATATTCACACCTGGATAAACTGCAGTGCTGACTTTACTATTTCAGATGTAAGCATATTGCTGAAATACACAATTGATCAAAAGACATAAAAAAGGACAAAGACAGTGGATGTATAAGCATACACATAATTTATGTGTGTGTATTTAAATAAATATATAATATATAATATAATATATAATAAATAACTAAATATTCCATAAGCTTTCAATTTGTGCTTATTCGTCTTCTAGTCTTTCCAAGTCCCTTGGCACTGCAATTAAACCAAATGTTCTAGCAAAAAGGGAAAATATCCAAATCTTAATTTTTTGCAACCTCTACACAAGTGGCCCCCCAGTGCCTGGGCCAGTACATTGAGCTAAATACTACAAATGAACACCTACAGTAGTGGAGCATTTACTATGCTTTATGCTGCTGTTTATCTACAAGAGAATTCTCTGCACCTAGGGGTTTCCCTCTCACTGAAAGTACAAGAGCATTCTCTGTACCATCTAGGGCACACATCACCAAATGAATGACAGTCTTATCTAGACTACTGCAGTCACTATACTCAGAAGCCTGGGTGCATCTCTTCCCCCAAGCATCCTGTTGTCTTCCCCTTCCCCCTCCACTGCTTTCATTCCCGCAGCAGGACAGAGGGTGGGAGGCACTGTAATGTAAAGGGGAACTGTGATGTGAAGAGAGAGGACTATGGTGCGAAGGGAGGTAGTTATGTGAAGGGGGAACTGGGATGTAAAGGGTGGCTGTGATGTGAAGGACCTATGTGAATTTTAATTCAATACCCTTGATCTAGAGGTTTTCTGACAGTATATTATTATTATCATACAGGATTTATATAGCGCCAACAGTTTACACAGCACTTTACAATAAAAAGGGGGACAGTACAATTACAATACAGTTCAATACAGAAGGAATAGGAGGGCAATGCTCATGGAGCTTACAATCTAAATAAGCACAATACTTTACTCTCCCTTGGTGAGTGTTTCACAATGAATATAATATAGTGTGGGGCTACATGGGTACTAGATGCACTGCTATATCTTGTACCTGTGTGTGCAACTCCTTTGGGTTCAAACGGGTTGTTCATTTTAACACCTCTTAGCAGAACAATTTCTAACATTGCTAACATTACGGTGGGAAAAGGTCTTACTTATTATAAACCTCTATAGTAGTAAAGCGCAACTCATTAACCGCTTCCCGACCGGCCACTGTATATATACGTCAGCAGAATGGCACGGGCAGGCAGAATCACGTACCTGTACGCGATCGTGCATGTGCCTGCCCGTGGGTCGCGCGCGCGCCGCTAGCGGCGCGCTCGCGACCCGGTCGGGAGCTCCGTGACCCCGGCCGCGGGACCAGTGGACCCGATCGCCGCTGGTATCCCGCGATCGGGTTACGGAGCTGAAGAACGGGGAGAGGTCTATGTAAACAAACCTCTCCCCGCGCTTCCTACACTGACTGTCAGTGATCGGCGGTTCCCTGTCATCAGGAACGCCGATCAATGACGTCAGACGTACAGCCACGCACCCCTACTGTAAAAAAAAACACAACACGTCACACTGACTCCTCCCCGCCCCCTAGTGGTTAACCCCCTAACTACAACTGTCATTTACATAGGAATCAGTGCTATTTAAATAGCAGTGATTGCTGTATAAATGACAAATGTCCCAAAAATGTGTCAAAAATGTCCGATGTGTCCGCCAAAATGTCGCAGTCACAATAAAAATCGCTGATCGCCGCCATTACTAATAAAAAAAAAATATTAATAAAAATGCTATAAAACTATCCCCTATTTTGTAAACGCTATAACTTTTGCGCAAACTAATCAATAATCGCTAATTGCGATTTTTTTTACCAAAAATATGTAGAAGAATACGTATCGGCCTAAACTGAGGAAAAAAAATTTTTTTTTATATATTTTTTGGGGATATTTATTATAGCAAAAAGTAAAAAAATATTGCATTTTTTTCAAAATTGTCGCTCTATTTTTGTTTATAGCGCAAAAAATAAAAACCGCAGGGGCGATCAAATACCACCAAAAGAAAGCTCTATTTGTGGGAAAAAAAGGACGCCAATTTTGTTTTGGAGCCACGTCGCATGACCGCGCAATTGTTAGTTAAAGCGACGCAGTGCCGAATTGCAAAAAGGGGCCTGGTCCTTTGGCTGCCAATTGGTCCGGGGCTGAAGTGGTTAATAGACCTTAAATGCAAGTGCTGTGTTATCTCATAATAATTTTTATAACTCAACTGTATATATCTGCTTAACCAATCAATCAGTGAAGAATGTCCATAAAATGAAAAAAAAAAAACATCTAAACATGCAAAAAGTATAAAAATATTCACACAAAAAAATTAGTCATGAAATAATCCAGAAAAAAGAACATTCATAAAATATTCTCTTCCACCTCTGTGAATTACCAAACTGTGATGCAAAGACTGTACATAAAGTGCCCGTGCAATACTCTTCATGTGCTCACTGACCGCTCACCTCACGTTATTGCTCCTGTTTTACCAGCGAGTCATAACAAGTTGTAGCCATTAGGGGTATAATCAAATTGTTATGGCAAGTAAACCTTCTGTGCCCCCTACCCGACTCTCTCCTTCGTAGATGTATTTGTGAGATAGCGGTCATATGCAACAGAAGATACAGAATCTAGTGCTCTCTGTCTAAAAGCAATGTATTCCTTCTAAAATGTGTTAACCACTTGTCTACTAGTCGTTAGAGCTGTCGCACTTTGAATGACAATTGTGTGGTCATGCTACACTGTACCCAAATTAAATATTTATAATTTTTTTCATACAAATAGAGATTTCTTTTGGTGCTATTTAATCACTACTGGGTTTTTTTTTTTGCTAAACAAACAAAAAAATGACCAAAAATAAAATAAAACAGTTTTCATAGTTTGTTACAAAATTTTGCTAACAGGTAATTTTTCTCCTTCATTGATGTGCGCTGATGAGTCTGCACTGATGGGCACTGATAGGCTGCACTGATGGGAACTGATAGGCTGCACTAATAGGCACTGATAAGGCGGCACTGAATGGCACTGATAGGTAGCACTAATGGGTGGCACTGATGGGCACTGGTAAGTGACACTGATAGTCAGCACTGATGATGAGAATCTGATGGACACTGATTGGCAGCATTGATCGGCACTGATAGGTGGCACTGGTGGGCGTTGATAGGGGGCACTCGTGGGCACTGGTAAGTGGCACTGGTGGGCACTGGTAGGCAGCACTGATTTGCACTGGTAGGTTGCACTGGCGGGTGACACTGGTGGGCACAGATGAAACGGCAGTGGCTCTTCATGTTCGGGACCGATGTCTCTCTGACAGAAGCCAGTGATTGGCTTTTTTTTCTCCTCACGCTGTCGAGAAAAAAATTGCCGATTACTGTCTCTGTTTGCATTGGCTGGCAGCTGATCACATGGTAAGGGGTCGGGATTGTAGACTCGCTGATCACAGAGCATTCTGCGCATTCCCCGCAGGGGGTGCGCAGGCAGCTCATGCACAGGAGGTCATACATGGACGCCATCCCGACAATTTAGGCCTGCGCTGTAGCCATCTTTCGGCTATAGTGCGGGCGCGAAGAGGTTAAATTACACTCACATAAAAGGAGTCTCATTCCATCCCGCTGTTTAAATATGCATGACAGCCCTTGACTAAGCAATCAGCTGCGCTAATGATTGCTGAAAGGAGTCTCTACCCGGAAATGCTCACTAGTGACACACGGAGTAAATTAATTCCTGAATGTATGGGGACACCTAATCTGATGTTACAAAGCACCAAACAATATATAAAATAACACTAATTTACCTAATCCATATATTAAAAAGCTACAAAAAATATCCTCCTCATCTCGCGGCCATCCTTCACATCATAGTACACAAAACATCTTTCAAAAATAGGACTGGAAGTACATTTCTATGCGGTACTCCTACCATAACTTGCAATTCAGGACACAAAATTAAAAACAAGAAAATAATAATCAATAATTGGTTGCAATATGTTTCTTCACCTTCGTTGCCCCACCTCCACCACACTCATTACTTCAACACCAGAGTTGATTGAGTCTTAATTATCTTCCCAATAACAACATTCTCCTGGATATGTTTACCGTTTAAAACATGTTACATCCGTATTCAGGGTGTAACATGTAACCAGGGCTGCTGTTATAAACCACGGGGCCCGATACAGACGACCTGACATGCAGCCCCAAAAAGCCAGTGCTTCAGTTATGAATGAACACAGTGAATGATCGGTATTGATCACTCATTGTGTTCATTCAGGAGAGGAAGCAGCTGGTAAATATAACATACCTACTGGATCCTTCCCCACTCTCAAAGTTAAAGGATCCTGTTGTGTGCTTGCATCTGCCAGCGGGAAGGAGAGGAGGGAAGCTGGAAGCACTGCCGGGGTATGGGGGGCACACAGGGGGGCCTGGGCAGCAGGGGGAAACATATGGGTGATCGTGGGGGAGGGATAATTACTGGAACTGATCCTTTGCATTGCTCTTTCTGCAGCAGCTAAAGAATCATACACAGGATCAGTTCCAGTAATTCCCCCCCCCCCCCACTAATCACCCTCCCTGCCCCATCTGATTCACCCTGCTGCCTGTGGCTGGTGGTACCCCCTAATCTACGGGCCTGCATGTAACATGTTACTTGCAGCTGCAAAAAGTTGAGCATTATTTTTTTTTTTGAAAAGGTGAACTGATCATTTAAAAGGAATCATAAGTCATATGTCAAACCCCAAAATGTCTATTTTTTCTTACCATGAATGCAAAAGTTTACTGTTATGTGTTGTATTGCAACAAAATCAAAATTTTCTCACGTTACTATGGTGCACAATACTTTTGGATCATTTGATGATTGGTACACTCAACATTTCCATTACTGTTATGTTGATGTCTTCAGTCATTTTATCTCTTCTGGATTGTTTATATAAAGTTTCAATTTTTCTGGGAAAAATATGTAAAAATAAGAATGCGGAAAAAGGCAGTTTGCAACAGATACTAAAAAAAGGGGATAGCATAATACATCAAAATACTTTAAAATATTTATTAAAGAAACAAAAAACAATAAGGCAGTCATATTTCTTGCAGTGAAAAATCTTTTAACATTGTTTACAGAATACAGGGCTGTGTTGAGTGATAATTAGAAAGCTTACAACCCTGGAGACAAAGGCATACTGTACACTGAAAACCAGAGAGATACCGTACATTCTGACATCCAGTTATTTGTTCATTAGCAATACTGTGTTATTTACCAGAGCAATTCCATTAGGAAGTATTTCTATGTACATTGGCCATATAACATAATCTTGCTGCAATTTCAGAAAAATAACCTTTATTGTATACAGTTTTTTTTTTTTTTTTTATCTAATCATTTTTGACAGTCTGTTGCAGGCTGACAGTGTTAAGCCACTGCCTCGTAATTAGCATCAGTATTGTCAGCCCACTATATACAGACCTTTCTGTAAGAGGATTACATGCCCTCCTTTAGAGCTGCACGATTCTGGCTAAAATGAGAATCACAATTTTTTTTGCTTAGAATAAAGATCACCATTTTCTCATGATTCTTTCAAATTACACAAAAAAATAAAAATAAAAATGGGCTAACATTACCGTTTATTTTTTTTTAAAATTAATTGAAGCATATTTTTTCACAAAAAATTGCGTTTGAAAGACCGCTGCGCAAATACCGTGTGACATAAAATATTGCAACAACCATTATTTTATGCTCTAAGGTCTCTGCTAAAAAAATAAAAATAAATAAATAAATATATATATATATATATATATATATATATATATATATATATATATATATATATATATATATATACATATATGTATATATACATATATATATATATATATATATATATATATATATATATATATATATATATAATGTTTGGGGCTTCCAAGTAATTTCCTAGCAACAAATACTGATTTAAACTTGGTAAGAAATAAGTGTCAGAAAAAGGTTTAAACTTTAACTAGTTGCCTCCCGCCAACCGTCAAATGACAGTGGGGTGGTGCGGCTCTCGTTCTGGGATGCCATGATATGACGGAATCCCAGAATGGTCGCTCTCATACGCCCAACGCAATGTCACAGTGTCACTTTGTGATTGGAGGAAAGAATATATTTGTTTTGGTGTTGTACTTGATGTTTTAATTTAAAGAAACATTTTAACTTTAAGCTAAACAACAATAGGAGTAATATTTTCAAGATATACTATAACCATTTTTTCATTTGTTTCCTAAAAAATACTGTATACAATAACACGTAGAATATGGACCCCTTCAATGTAATGTACTACAGAGAAAGATTATTACGATCTTGGGACATGTTTTCAGTGAGTGTAACTTCAACGTAAAATCTAATATAGCAAAATTTGGGCTTATGCCGCGTACACACGAGCAGACTTTCCGGCAGAAAAGGTCAGACGGAATCGTTCCGTCGGACATTCCGATCATGTGTGGGCTTCATCGGACAATTATTAAAAAAAATTCTGACGGACCTAGAAATAGAACATTTTTCAAATCTTTCCACCGGAACCAGTTCCTATAGAGAAAACCGCTCGTCTGTATGCAGGTCCGACAGACCAACAACGATGCAAGGGCAGCTATTGGCTCCTGGCTATTGAACTTCCTTTTTCTAGTCCCGTCGTACATCATCACGTTCTAAATGATCGGACTTTGGTGTGATCATGTGTAGGCAAGTCCGTTTCAGCGGCACTCCGTCGGAACTCCGTCAAAAAGTCCATCAGAGTTCATTCCGACGGAAAGACCGGTCATGTGTACGCGGCATTAGAAAAACTGTGTAAAAATTGGCATTTACTTTTTCCCTGCCTGATCTAATATAGTGTGAGCCTTAGATAGCAATGGTATGGGAAGAGCATACATTGAAGAAATGTATCTAAATCTGCGGAACTTATTTCCTACCTGCCTGGTCAAACATAGAGAAAATGCAATAGGATAATTCCTACAGCACAAAACAATGAACATTTAGAGTGATTTACAACATCGCTATAGTCTCTGCCTGACAGACCCTACTTAAATCTCCTGAAAATGCTGTAGAATATGTCCAACACAGTAAAAATAAGTTAACCCCCGCCCAAAAAAAAAAAGTCCCATATAACTTCCCAGCACAACATTAACACAACATCAAACACTAGCCAGACCACCAGGCTAACTGCCTGGTGGCATATACCAGGTGATCATCCAATAGGATGCTTGTCACAATAAACAAAAGTGACTCTCCTCACATAGGATTCCATGTCCTTGTTCATCCCTGGCCACCTATTGGCTGCTGTAGAAGATCAGTGTACTGTAGGATAGCCTGATACATTTTTCAGCAGATATCACAGTTAATCAGTTCAAGCATTCCTGAATTAAATGCATGATATATTTGGTATGAAGTTCACTTTTACCCGAGCATGAACAGCAACACTATTAAGAAACTCTTTCAGGTTTTTATAACGGTCTGCTTTCCTCCTGGGAATATTTTCTTTTCCTGGTGGCCATTGTCACTGGGCCTGAAAGGGCACAAAGATGCAACATTTTGAGGTGTTATGGAACAGGAATAGAAAGGAAATCTTCCAATGAGAACACTTGCTCAGGTGTCAAGTGTCTAGTAGAGGATTTATTTTAGAGGATTTCCTCTCATTTCCTCTTGTGTCTTCTAGCCATAAAGTAAAGCAAAATCATAATGTGTCATACTCTATCCAAAACAAAACAGTTGTGGATTTAGACACACTTAAGCCCCATACACACGGTCGGATTTTCCCATGGATTCTGTCCTATCTGACAATGTTGTCGGAAAATCCGACTGTGTGTAGGCACCATCGGACCGTGTACGTCGGATTGTCCGACGGACAAAGTCCTATCTCCTGCTGGATAGATTTTTCGACAACAAAGTCCGATCACACCAAATCCGATCGTGTGTATCGAATTCCGACGGACAAAGTGCTACGCATGCTCAGATCACATTACAAGACCAAAGCTATTGGCTACTAGCCTCTACGTAGTCCCGTCGTAGGCAACAAACGTCACCACGTTCAGAATGATCGGATTTTCCGACAACTTTGTCCGACCGCGTGTATGCAACACCAACATCAGACAAAGTATGACGGACAGGATCCGACGGACCTGGTCCTCGGATAATCCGCGCGTGTGTATGGGGCTTTAGACTTTGTTACGTGAAGGAATCAAAGGCTTCTGACAATGATGTAGTGCAGGCACTCACAGCTTTTAGCACCCTCAGAATGTGGAATTCTGTGTCATTCTGACATGTATATCTTAAAATCTTTCTGACAATGCTGAAGATTGCCTACCTGTACGGGATACCAATTGCAGGGATGACCAGATCAGTGTAGCTGTACTTAGGAAACTGGAATCAGAATGAGTATGATTAGAATGAAGTTTATTAATGCACAAGCATATCCAACACCAACAGACCATAAGCAAAGCAAAAGTGAGAAATAAATATGACCGTGAAGCAGAACCACACCAACAACTTGACTATAATACACTATATACAAATGGAGGGAAGCTGATACAAACAGGGTAAGGCCAATGACGGCGACTTGCAACAAGGGGATCAGAGATGGGGTAACAAGAAACAGAGTGCTAGATTCAAGATACAGGATAAGACAGGGATCAGGATAATCAAAACGCAGGGATATGGCTAACAGGTAAAACACTGAAGCACTGCTGAAAGTCAAAGGAGGAGTTATATACCTATCCAGCAGCCAGCATCAGGTGGAGCCTAATTACTGGGATCTGTTGGCTGCTGGGAGACATTCGCTCGTGGCCATTGAAACTGCTCCTTTCAGCTCTGGGAACATCAAAACCATCAGTAGACGATCCAGGTCCTGACACTACCCCTTCCTGCCACCTGAACATTGCTATTGGTAGGTGAGGTAGTCTATCATAGTGGTGGACCAATAGAAGTGTGGGGGAGTGGGAGGGGCCAGAAAAGCTCCTATATTTTTCTCAATAGTGTTTTTAAGGCTAGTTATGTTTGAAAGGGAAACAGTTTGTAGAGTAAATGGTATAATAAGATTATCATCAATTTCTGGTAGCTTATATGACTTGTGTCCTATGGTTAAATCTTTTGGTGTTTTTTTTTTTATTACTTTTAAGTTTCAAATAACAAAGACAATTTGGGATGATAAGGTATAACCTTCATTAATAAAAATAAATCCATATATGGACCATGCATTTTATTTGAGTCACATTTCTTTTACATTAACCACTTCAGCCCCGGAAGATTTGGCTGCTCAATGACCAGGCCATTTTTTGCGATACGGCACTGCGTTGCCTTAACTGACAATTGTGCGGTCATGCAGCGCCGTACCCAAACAAAATTGACGTCCTTTTTTCCCCACAAATAGAGCTTTCTTTTTTTGATATTAGATCACCTTTGCGGTTTTTATTTTTTGCGCTATAAACAAAACAGTGACAATTTTTGAAAAAAAACACAATGGGGGTTATTTATGAAAGACAAATCCACTTTGCACTGCAAGTGCACTTGGAAGTGCAGTCGCTCTAAATCTAAGGGGTAGATCTGAAATGAGGGGAAGCTCTGCTGATTTTATTATCCAATCATGTGCAAGCTAAAATGCTGTTTTTTATTTTCCTTGCATGTCCCCCTCGGATCTACAGCGACTTTACTTCCAAGTGCACTTTCAAAATGAATTTTCCTTTAGTAAATAACCCCCAATATCTTTTACTTTTTCCTATAATAAATATCCCAATTTTTTTTTAAAACAATTTTTTCTCAGTTTTGGCCTCTTCTACATATTTTTGGTAAAAAAAACACAATAAGCGTATATTGATTGGTTTGTGCAAAAGTTATAGCGTCTACAAAATAGGGGATAGATTTATGGCATTTTTATTATTATTTTTTTTTTTTACTAGTAATAGCGGTGATCTGCGATTTTTATTGGGACTGCGATATTGTGGCGGACAAATTGAACCCTTTTGACACATTTTTGAGACCATTGACAATTATACTGTATAAATGTCACTGGCAGGGAAGGGGTTAGCACTAGGGGGCGATCAAGGGGTTAACTGTGTTCCCTAGATGTGTTATAACTGTAGGGGGGTGGGACTGACTAGGGGAGGAGAGAGATTGGTGTTCACACTTTTGTATGAACACACAATCTTTCTCCTCTCCCCTGAGAGAACCGGGATTTGAGTGTTTACACACACAGATCCCGGTTCTTGCTCTGTTACAAGTGATCACGGGTGCCCGGCGGTCATCACGCTCATCGGCACTCGCATCGGCTCCGGGCACACGATGCGTCCGCGCCTCCTACAGCGCGTTAAAGGGCCGACGTACAGTTACGGGGTTCGCCTAGGGAAGCCAACCCTCTGCAGTACAACTACGGCGGCTGATCCGGAACTGGTTAAATTAATTTGGTAAGTAGGTGTACTGATTTCATAAAAGTCCATTCAGCATGCTTAAATGCACCATTGTAGTCCAAGGAAAGCAAACATACTTTTTTTTCTTATTTAGCTATATTTATAAAGATAATCCCTTCGACCATATTGCCTTATGCTCTTGTGTCTAAACATAATTATGTCAGCAAGGGAGGGGGGTTTCTGTTATTTCCTGACGCCTTCATGGCAGCACACACTGGGTTGTGACTCCGCCCCCACAACCTGACAGGATTGGATAGCTATAAAGTTGAAGGGGAGATCCCCCGCTGTATTCTCCTTTTTTTCCTCACCTGAACAGGTTGGACGGACATCTTCTCCTACAGATGAAGTAAGCCTCTTACCGCATCGCCCCAGCAGGTTCAAGCCTCTCCTGTTTGGAAGTCCCTCCTGTACAGTCTCTAAAGGAGCTTCTATGGAGGGAACCCCCATTCTGGTGGTCTCAGGGGGCGTTGAGGATTCCGGCAAGTAAAACAAGCTTTAAAGAAGCTTTAATTTTGCAGTGGGCTCCCTTATCTTTACCTTCTCCTTCCCCAAAAAAACATTTACCTGGATGACTTGTTTTTCCTGTGGTTTGGCTATGTATGGGTTAAGTCTAATCTCCCCAGATAATAGTATGTGCAGCATGAAGGACTTAGAGGCTACAGCAGTCCGGTGTGGCCGATTATTAAACAAATAAGATGTGTATGTACTTACACTGGGCTGGCTGGCCCTTGTTGTCCTGTTGCTCAGCGTGGTGTGGTGAACCGGCGTGTCCCCGCATCGCCCATGCGCATTACAGGGTCGGGAAACACCGCTGTACTCCAGGTGTATTATGCCCTGATCCAAGATGGCGCAGGGACACTCGGGACGCATCTGCGCATGCGCGGAAACGTCATTTAGGCGCCGGAATGGCGCCAGATTTAAAAACGAAAATTCTAATGTGAAATCCCTGTGCAAACTCTGCATGCTGGAAAGAAACAGAAAACTTACTGCTCTGCAAACAAACAAGACTTCTAAAGACTCAAGGTAAGCCCCTATCTGGGTAAATCTCCTAGAGCCCTAATTAACAAAGTGCAAAAGTATGTATGTATGTGCAAATGCTTGAATAAATCAAATAATTAATAAAAAAAAAAAAAAAAAATGCAAATTAAAATGTGTATGTATGCGTATATATGGGTATGTATACATATGTATATATATATATATATATATATATGTATATGTGTAAAAAAAAAAAAAAAAAAAAAAACTATATGTACGTTTATTTTATCTTTTCCCAGACTGCCCTGTCTCCTTCTTTTTCTCCCTATGGAGCCCACTGCCCACGCAGACCACCATCAGCAAACTAGGTAAGAGGCTGGACCAGTAGGTAAGTATTGAAGGGGAGAAAAAAGAGTGCCAGATCGCTAAAATGCTGCATTTCTCTTGGCAGCCCGGCGAGATCAAGAACCACCAGTTCCCGGCATGGGAAAAGGTCAAGCCATACCTCAAGTAGGAGGTCCCGCAGGAGCCGTTCAAGATCTCCTTCACGCCACCGGCGCAGCCGCTCACGGCGAAGCTACTCACGGCATCGCTCCCGCCGCAGCAGGTCAAATCGCAGGAGGTCCCCCTCCTCGCATCACCGAAGCCGCCACACCCGTCCCGCAGCCAATGCCTGCTGGGTATGCGGCGCCCCGGCACTACCGGGAAAACTTGCTTGCCACTCTTGCTTCAACGAGGCCACTACAGAGAAGGAAGCAGATGCAAGGATGGCGACAGAGCTCATAAGAGAGTCAGTGCGGGAGTCGCTACTGGAAACCACAGCACCACTAATGGACAAAGCTGCGCCCAGTACATCCTCGGCGGAACCACTTCACGCCCAGGCCTCGGATCTCCCCAGTTCTGAGGACGAGGTCCAAGACGTCTCAGCAGGGTTCGATTTTTCTCTGGTGGAGCCTTTCGCCAAATCAGTCAAAGAGGCGATCGGCTGGGAAGATGACAAGGCAGAACCCCAAAAGGTTCGGAAATATTTTCCAAACTTAAAGAGGGATCCGGAAACCTTTCCTTTTATAGAGGAGCTCGAAGATCTCATAAAGGACGAATGGGAAAGGTCTGACAAACGATCTAGTCTGACCAACAGGTTGGCCAAGATGTATCCCTTGAAGGAATCAAAAATAAACCCATTGACCAACGCACCTACCGTTGACGCCTCCTTGATGCGTCTCGCCCGCCACGTCACCCTACCAATTGAGGATGCGGTATCCTTTCGAGATGTGCTCGATCGGAAGATGGACCTGGAGTTAAAGAAGGCCTACTCCACAGCCGGGGGTGCCTGCAAACCTGCAATAGCTACAGCAGCGGTAGGAAGAGCCATCTCGGGATGGACATCTAAGGTAGAGAAAGACCTGCAGGATGGCGTCGAGATGGAGAAGATAATTTCCTCCCTACAGGAAATCAGATTGGCAGGGGATTTCGTAGCAGAGGCGTCTGTAGACGTCATAAGATCGTCAGCCAGGACTATGCTGGCATCAGTAACAGCAAGGAGAGCCCTATGGCTCAAACCATGGATGGCCGATACGGCATCTAAACTGAACTGGTGCAGGATCCCGTTTGACGGCACAAATCTGTTTGGCACCAAATTGGACTCTGCTATCTCCAAAGTAACGGGGGGAAAGTCAGGGTTAATTCCCTCCGATAGGAGACCCAAGGCACAGAAAGGACCAGCGTTCAGGCGTAACCTTCCGAATAAGTACAGAGAGGCCAGATCCTACCGCCCTGGTAGGGAATTTAGGAGGGACTGGAAGAACACAAAGCCGGCTTTTCTTAGAATGCAGAAAATCAAGTCCACCCCGGCAGGGGATCAACAGAAATCGTTTTGAAGTCTCGCCTGCCCATTCGGCTCCAGGGAACAGTCAGGTGGGCGCCAGGCTAAGAAACTTCTCCCAAATCTGGTCAAGTCACATAGAGGATTCATGGACATTGTCCACAATAAAGTTCGGACACAGGTGGAGGTTCATAAACAGACCTCCGGGAAATCACTTCCAGGCAACCAAACAACCATCCTCACCACTCAGAAGAAGCCTGTTAATAAAGTATGTGGCGGAACTGAAGCAGAAGGGGGCAATACTGGAGGTCCCAGCATGTCAAAGGGGGAGAGGTTTCTACTCCCCCCTATTCTTGGTAAAGAAGAAGACAGGGGATCTACGCCCTGTGTTGGACCTCAAAAGGCTCAACAAGGGAATACAGGTCGAGGCCTTCAAGATGGAAAGTCTCCAGTCCATACTACTGGCAGTGAATCTGGGAGATTGGATGCTTTCAATCGATTTATCAGACGCTTATCTGCACATACCAATCCATCCAGCTTTTCAAAAATTCCTCCGGTTTGCCATAAACCAAGGCCATTTCCAGTTCCAGTGCCTCCCATTCGGCATCTCCTCAGCACCCAGAACATTTACAAAGGTTCTACTACCCTTGGTAGCACTCCTCAGACAAAAGGGGTTACGCATTCACCATTACCTGGACGACATCCTACTGTTAGCAGAGGATCAAGAGACGCTGATTCACCACCGAGAAGTTCTACTCGCAACCCTCCAGAAATTTGGTTGGATAATCAACTGGAAAAAGAGCAGTCTACAACCCACCCAAAATATGGTTTTCCTGGGAGCAGATCTAAACACCAAGACGAACAGGATACAGCTCCCGCAGGAGAAAATACAGCCTCTAATTCAGAAAATGCAGAGACTACTTTCCACCAATCACCTACCTGCCAGAGCCTGTCTGAGCATTCTGGGATCCATGTCCGCAACCATACCAATGGTACAATGGGCACAGTGGCATATGAGAACCCTGCAGAACTCATTTCTCAGGCAGTGGGATGGAGTGTCGATGCATCAGACCATCTCTATATCCGGAGCAGTGAAACGGTCAGTATGGTGGTGGACGCGTCAAGGCAACCTCAGGAAATACAAGCCCATAATCCCTCCAGATCCCAAAGTCATCACCTCGGATGCTTGCCAGAGCGGTTGGGGAGCCCACTTCCAAGATCGGGCAGCCCAAGGCCGATGGCCCTTTCAGGCTCAGGGGATAGTTTCGAATATCCTGGAACTCAGGGCAGCCTTCCATGCATTAAGGGCATTTACACCGCTACTAGAGGGGGAGGATGTGCTGATCAGGATGGACAACAAGGTAGCAGTGTCCTACATTCAGAAGCAAGGAGGTACCAGGAGTACCACCCTGATGGAAGAAGTCCGACCCATTCTAGAATGGGCTCAAATACACCTGGCAAGTCTGAAGGCAGTGTACGTTCCAGCGGCCCAGAATATGCTAGCCGACTACCTAAGTCGGGAAACGTTGTCCAACAACGAGTGGTCCTTGAGTCCGCAGGCATTCTCTCTCCTGACAGAAGCCTGGGGAATGCCAGAAATAGACCTGGCGGCCACTCCAATGAACACCAAGTGCCACAGGTTCCTGACGAGGGGCTCATTTCCATCAGCAGAGGGGATAGACTGCCTGATCCACCCATGGGACTTCAAGTTGGGGTACATATTTCCTCCAACCCCGTTGATTGCGAGGTTCCTGTCCAGACTTCGGAGATCGTCGGTAACAGTAATAGCGGTAATCCCGATGTGGCCGAGAAGACCGTGGTTCACGACCCTCCTACAACTCAGCCTTCAACCTCCAATTCCTCTTCCAATGATCCCGGACCTTCTATCTCAGGGGCAGTTCCTTCACCCAGCACCAGAGAGATTACATCTGATGGCCTGGAGGTTGAGAGGGTTAGGCTAAGGGCACAAGGCTGTTCACAAGAGGTTATATCAACCATGATGCAAGCCCGGAAAGTATCTACTAATACCATCTATACGAGGGTTTGGGAGAGATTCTGCTCCTTGGCACAACAGAAAGGGTGGAACTACCTCTCTCCAGAACCTTACCAAATTCTAGAGTTTCACCAGTCAGGGGTAAGCAAAGGCCTAAGCTCAAGTACCCTTAAAGTACAAGTGTCGGCTCTGTCAGCAAAGACGGGAACTAGATGGGCATTCCACCCACTGGTAATACAGTTCCTAAAAGCCTGCCTGAAGATAAAACCCCCCAGAAAACCAGTTTTTCCGTCATGGGACCTATCAGTAGTTCTCCACGCTCTTTCCAACCCTCCGTTTACTCCATTTGAAACCATATCTCTTTGGGACCTGACCTTGAAGCTATCATTCCTCATAGCAATAACATCGGCTAAGAGAGTGTCAGAGATACAAGCACTAATGATCTCGGAACCCCACTTAGTCTTTCTACCCGACGGAGTAGTTCTAAGACCATCAGAGCGCTTCACACCTAAAGTGGTAACTTCCTTTCATTACAACCAAGACATCATTCTGCCATCTTTCACCAACGATCAGGGTGAAACGCATCCGTTGGATGTCAAAACAACGATCTCTAACTACTTGGCAGCTACCACCTCCTTTAGGAAGACGGATTCCCTCATGATCATTCCCTATGGAACCAGACGCGGGCAAGCAGCCTCTTCACGGACTATTTCGTCCTGGCTAGTCAAAGCCATTAAGAAGGCATATTCCACTCAGCACCTGACGATCCCTGAAGATGTCAAGGCTCATTCTACTAGGGCAGTGGCTACCTCCTGGGCAGCATATTGCAGGGTATCACCAGAGACAATATGCAGAGCAGCAACGTGGTCTTCCAGACATACTTTCATTTCTCACTACAAAGTAGATTCTGCCCATTTGACCATGTCAGACTTCGGAAGATCCGTTGTTAGAGCCAATTCTTCCGCATTATAGGAATAAACATTATTTTTCTTGCACCCACCCGACTGGCGAGTTATTTCCCAGTGTGTGCTGCCATGAAGGCGTCAGGAAAACGGAAAATTGTATACTTACCTTTCCGTAATTTTCCTTTCCTGACGCATCTTCATGGCAGCACACAATTTCCCACCCCGTTTTTGTGATGATATATACAGAGAATACAGCGGGGGATCTCCCCTTCAACTTTATAGCTATCCAATCCTGTCAGGTTGTGGGGGCGGAGTCACAAACCCAGTGTGTGCTGCCATGAAGATGCGTCAGGAAATGGAAAATTACGGAAAGGTAAGTATACAATTTTCCGTTTTTTTTACCAGAGCACTTTTTGCGATTCAGCACTGACAGTTGCACGGTCGTGCGACGTTGCACCCAAACAAAATTGACGTCCTTTTTTCCAACAAATAGAGCTTTCTTTTGGTGGTATTTGATCAACTCTGCGGTTTTTATTTTTTGTGCTATAAAACAAAAAAAGAGCAACAATTTTGAAAAAAACTCAATATTTTTAACTTTTTGCTATCAGCCTCAGTTTAGGCCGATATGTATTCTTCTACATATTCTTGGTAAAATAAATAGCAATACGCGTATATTGATTGGTTTGCGCAAAAGTTATAGCGTCTACAAAATAGGGGATATTTTTATGCCATTTTCATTATAAATTTTTTTGAACTAGTAATGGCGGCGATCTGCGATTTTTATCGGGACTGCAACGTTATGGCGGATCTTCCCCTCACTTGTCTCCATACCACAGAGGAGAAAGTATCCAATCACCTCCGCCGCTGCCGATTACTCCGGTAAGCGACGGAGGGCACCGGAGTGCAGCCGAAGGGGGCCTCTCCCGCCGCCTATAAAAGTGATCTTGCGGCTAATCTGCTGCAATGACCACTATTATCGAAAACCGTACCGCCGGCCGAACAAGAGGATACCAGGGTTATGGCAGCTAGCTGCTGCCATAACAACGATATTCCTCTTCAAATTTAGGACGTATATTGGCGTGCGGCGGTCTGTAAGTGGTTAAAGATTATGGGGTTGATTTACTAAAGGCAAATCCACTTTGCACTACAAGTGCACTTGGAAGTGCAGTCGCTGTAGATCTGAGGGGGACATGCAAGGAAAATAACAAAACATAATTTTTGCTTGTACATAATTGGATGATAAAATCAGCAGAGCTTCCCCTCATTTCAGATCTTCCGCTCAGATCTGTAGTGCAGCGTGGATTTGCCTTTAGCAAATAACCCCCATGTGTTTGAGTCAATCTGTGATTTTAAATGCAATGACTTGGTGGTCTATTTACAAAGGATTTGCTTTCAAATTGGCATACCAAATGTTTGCTGGACATTCATCAATCTGTGATTTTCAGAATTCGCCATCATTTTTGTAGAGAATATGCCCATCAAATTTAATCAGCTTTACTCATCAGCAGTCGCATACAACATAATAGAGAAATTCCAATAACAAACAAGTTCAATTTATTCACTATCAGTTTCAAAGAGGATTCACCCTATAAGGCTAAATTGTTTAAGGATTTGAGATGAAATGTGTGGAGATTCACTTAAATTATCAAATCGTGTAAAAAGAAAATCTCTGTTTACTTCATTTATCTGAATATCACTGGAAAGTGAAGCCAATCTTCACACATTTTTTTGTGTGAATATTCTCAAATCCTTTAGCAAATCAGCCTCTCTCTGTGTAAAGTAACAAATGATGGACAGATCTTCCTAAATATGATGGTGAATCCTCTTAGAAAACGATGGACAAATTCTGTAAACTACAGATAGAAAAATTCCCAGCAAATATTCATTGTAGTTTCATGTGGAAATTGCACAGCAAATCCTTTATAAAAAAAGACTCCATTATATTTATTTTTTAAATTTGGGATTTAATACAGCCAATACAACTGCCAGCTGTGAATTCTTAAATATTTTAAAATGTAATATTTTTAGATACAGAAAAATATAAAAACATTGTAAAGAGGTGGAGATGATAAAAAAAAATGCACATGCCTTGAAAAAGTATTCATAACCTTTGAAATTTTCCACATTTTTTCATGTTACAACCAAGAACGTGAATGTATTTTATTGGGATTTTATGTGATAGATCAACACAAAGTGGCACATAATTGTGAAGTGGAAGGAAAATGATAAATGGTTTTCAATTTTTTTTACAAATAAATATCTGAACAGTATGGCGTGCATTTGTATTCAACCCCCTTTACTCTGATACCCCTAACGAAAATGTAGTGGAAACAATTGCTTTCAGAAGTTACCTAATTAGTAAATAGAGTCCACCTGTGTGTCATTTAATGCCAGTATAAATGCAAATGTTCTGTGAAGCCCCCTTTGTTAGAGAACCTTAGTGAACAAACAGCATCATGAAGGCCAAGGAACACACCAGACAGGTCAGGGATAAAGTTGTGGGGAAGTTTAAAGCAGGGTTAAGTTATAAAGAAATATCCCAAGCTTTGAACATCTCATGGAGCACTGTTCAATCCATCATTCGAAAATGGAGAGTATGGAACAACTGCAAACTGACAGGCCGGGCAAAGAGAGCATTATTTAGAGAAAGCAGCCATGAGGCCCATGTTAACCCTCGAGGAACTGCAGAAATCCACAGCTCAGGTGGGAGAATCTGTCCACAGGACAACTATTACTCGTGCACTCCACAAATCTGGCCTTTATGGAAGAGTGGCAAGAACAAAGCCATTGTTAAAAGAAAGAAAGCAATAAGAAGTCCCGTTTGTAGTTTGCGAGAAGCCATGTGGGGGACACAGCAAACATATGGAAGACTCTGCTCTGGTCAGATGAGACTAAAATTGTAACACTATGTGAGGCGGAAAACTAACAGTGCCGATCACCCTGAACACATCATCCCCACCGTGAAACATGGTGATGGCAGCATCATGTTGTGGGGATGATTTTCTTCAGCAGGGACAGGGAAGCTAGTCAGAGTTGAGGGGAAGATGGATGGAGCCAAATACAGGACAATCTTTGAAGAAAACCTGTTAGAATCTGCAAAAGTCTTGAGACTGGGGCAGAGGTTCCCCTTCTAGCAGAACAACGACCCTAAACATACAGCCAGAGCTGCAATGGAATGGTCTAGATCAGGGGTCTCCAAACTATGGCCCTCCAGCTGTTGTGGAACTACACATCCCATGAGGCATGGTAAAACTCTGACATTCATAGACATGACTAAGCATGATGGGAATTGTAGTTCCTGAACAACTGGAGGGCCATAGTTTGGAGACCCCTGATTTAAACCATTCCATTGCAGCTCTGGCTGTATGTTTAGGGTCGTTGTTCTGCTGGAAGGGGAACCTCTGCCCCAGTCTCAAGACTTTTGCAGATTCTAACAGGTTTCCTTCAAAGATTGTCCTGTATTTGGCTCCATCTATCTTCCCCTCAACTCTGACTAGCTTCCCTGTCTCCAAACTATGGCCCTCCAGCTGTTACGGAACTACACATCCCATGAGGCATGGTAAAACTCTGACATTCATAGACATGACTAAGCATGATGGGAATTGTAGTTCCTGAACAACTGGAGGGCCATAGTTTGGAGACTCCCGGTTTAGATCAAAGCATATTCATGTGTTAGAAAGGCCCAGTCAAAGTCAAGACCTAAATCTAATTGAGAATCTGTGGCAGGACTTGAAAATTGCTGTTCACAGATGCTCTCCATCCAATCTGACGGAGCTTGAGCTATTTTGCAAGGAAGAATTGGCAAAAATGTCACTCTCTGTATGTGAAAAGCTGGTAGAGACATCCCCAAAAAGTCTTGCAGCTATAATTGCACTGAAAGGTGGTTCTTCAAAGTATTGACTCAGGGGGGCTGAATACAAATGCACGCCACACTTTTCACATATTTATTTGTAAACATTTTGAAAACCATTCATCATTGTCCATCCACTTCACAATTATGTGTAACTTTGTGTTGGTCTATCACATAAAATCCCCCAAAAAATATATATTTATGTTTTCGGTTGTAACATGACAAAATGTGGAAAATTTCAAGGGTATGATTACTTTTTCAAGGCACTATTTTATTTGGACATTTTGCATTTATAAGTTGTATACAAAAATGTAATATGAATATTTTTCAAATATAGAAAAATACAAACAACGTTGGGTGGACCTTGCTCAGTCCCCTCTAATAGAAGTTTGTAGCAGCGCTACAGATGTTTTTTCAAGTGAATGAAAAATAGTTAATATACACACTTAGTGAATGACCATATATCTCACTGGAATATGTACATATAAATAATAATAAAATCAATATATATGTAAAAACATCCAAATCGAGTGAGAGTGATAAACAATCCAATAAGTGCTTTAAAAGTATCCAAGTGAATAGTGAACCATATATATGGTGAAAAAAAATGATCAATAAAATAAATTAAATAAATAAATATGTATAAAAATTAATCAAAAAACTGTATCTCCAGTCCACTTAAATATTGCTTGACAATCTGGTCAAGCCAATCTGCAGTAAACCACCGAGTGACAGTTCTCAATTGGTATTAAACAGTTCAAGATTTGGTGATATCCGAGTGATCCAGCCACCATGCGTTTACACCTTGTGCAAGAATCTTCCCCCTATGGGGCTGCACTCACCAGAACACTGCTTTAAATACGCCTGTAGTTAAATATGAGCCTTCTCCTCCAACATCAGACCGTCCGCCAGCGCGAAAATAAGACCAGATCCTCTATCCAGCATCCCCTGATCAATACTCCACCAGCGCGGTTACATAATGTGTGAAAAACAAATGGAGGGCCACATAGTGTAATATTGCTAAAAATTATACTTTTATTGAATCACTTCCCCTTTAAAACAAGATCCCCCCTAGTAGTAACTGCGTACCACACAATAATTTTCATAAGCCTTTGGATAAATGTAGGATCTACTATGCCTGGGGTTCCGCTGTGTGTCTGAGCGGCGTCTCTCCTTCCTGGTAACCTGGAACGCACAGTGGACCGCAAGCGTGATGACGTCACTTCCTGCTGACCTACGCCCTGACGCGTTTCGTCATTTCCGACTTCTTCTCGAGGGCGTAGGTCAACAGGGAGGAAGTGACATTTATATGCACCGACTGATAGACCTATCGTCCAATGGGGAGGCTGGAAAACTCACACCACGGACGAAGAGGCCGTAGACCACATGTGCAGACACTAGAGGTCTAACAAAGACATCCAGCGAATGCCTCCGGTGTCAGTGTATTTACAGCTTCGTTCACAACCATATTCAAGGCATCATCATGATGTGAACTGTTCCTTAGTGACAAAGATGTGTACATATTCAATACCATATATTATTCCTATGTCGTTTCGTTTTAAATGGGCTGTCATTGTTAATAATCGTATAGTCTATTGCAAGTGGTACATGGCATATGCCCGCGGGATGTGCATCTGACCCGCTGGATGCGGGGGTGATCTGTTGCAATATTTGTACCCTACGATTAGCAATGATAGCCCATGTTCAAAATACAACATGTTATATATATATTAAAGGAACATGAACCTGAACATACAATGGTCACAAGATATACATATATATGTATATATCCTCCGATGGAGGTGTATTCCGGAGGGGTATGCACCGGGCTGTGTACAAAAATAATCCTTGATGAACAAAGGGAATTTCCATAATAAAAAGGTTATTGTTGTATAACAAATATATATGTAATAATGATATAGAAATTACATAAAAATATATAAAAAACTTTATGTAAAAAATACTCTATAAAAATACATATATATATATTTTATAAACTCCTTTTAAAAATAGACAAGGATATATAAAAATTAATAAAATGGATATGTAAAAATTAATAAAATGGTATTGACCCTAAATGTATTCGCATATATTTTTAGAAAGTATAAAAAAATATATAAAATTGTAAAAATGGGTAAATGTCATAATAATAGTAAGAAAGGAATGTTTAATAAGATAAGAGGGACTAAAAGGGTGGTTTTAGTATCTCATATTCATGTTCCTTAAATATGTACATGTAACCAAAACAGAGAGATCAACAACCTATAAAAGACTGTATAGTAGTATTTGTGAGTGGATGGATATGCTGTATGTTTTTCCTAAGACGCTATGTGTCGCTTATAAAGCAATTAATATCTAGCTCGATGTTTAATCCTTTAGGCGAGAGGACGTCAACTAGAAATATCCATTTTGTTTCTTGCTTTGACAATTCCCGGACCATATTTAAACCTCTCCAATGGGGTTGAATCTGTTCAATGCCCCAGAATTGGAGACCTTTGGGGTCCTTGTCGTGTTTGAGTTTAAAGTGCAGTGAGACATTGTGGTCTTTGAAACCAATCTTTATGTTATGAATATGCTCAGCAATTCGCACTCTTAGCAGTCTTTTTGTACGCCCAATATACATTAATCCGCATGGGCATTTTAAGGCGTACACGACATGTGTGCTGTTACACGTAATGAACTGTTTTATAGAAAAACTGTTATTGTTGACTGAGGAGACAAAATTTTCCAATTTCCTGAGCGGTGTGGAAACTTCTCGGCATGCTTTGCATTTCCTGCAAGCGAAAAAACCGTTCTGTTCCCAGAATGTGGGTGTTTTTTTTGGGGGGTCTATTACCTTCTTTACCACCTGGTCTCCAAAACTGGGTGCCTTTCTATAAATGAATCTTGGAGCTGGAGGTAGTGCTGTCATTAATTTCTTGTCTAACAATAGGACGTGCCAGTGATTTTTAAAAATTTGTTCTACCTCTTGGTACTGTGCATGGTAACCTGATATAAAAGCCCATTCCAGGTTTTGTTTACTGGCAGGTGTACATGATTTCTTATTTTCTTCTAAGGTGGTGGATCTGGGTATTGCATTAACCTCTTCAACTATCTTCTGTAACTTCACAGGATCATATCCTCTCACTTCAAACCTATCTGTGAGGATCTTAGATTGTTCAATATAGTCGTTTTCTTCAGAGCAATTTCTTCTCACCCTCATTAGTTGACCTTTTGGGATATTCTTTAACCAAAGTGGGTGATGTCCACTTGATATCGGTAGATAGCTGTTTCGGTCGGTTTTTTTGAAAAAAACTTTAGTTTCTAGTCTGTCTTGTTTCCGATATATTGTGACATCTAAAAAGTTTATTTCATTAAAATCACTGACCGACGTTAATTTGATGTTATTATTGTGTAGTCTTAATAACAACAATAATAACATCAAATTAACGTCGGTCAGTGATTTTAATGAAATAAACTTTTTAGATGTCACAATATATCGGAAACAAGACAGACTAGAAACTAAAGTTTTTTTCAAAAAAACCGACCGAAACAGCTATCTACCGATATCAAGTGGACATCACCCACTTTGGTTAAAGAATATCCCAAAAGGTCAACTAATGAGGGTGAGAAGAAATTGCTCTGAAGAAAACGACTATATTGAACAATCTAAGATCCTCACAGATAGGTTTGAAGTGAGAGGATATGATCCTGTGAAGTTACAGAAGATAGTTGAAGAGGTTAATGCAATACCCAGATCCACCACCTTAGAAGAAAATAAGAAATCATGTACACCTGCCAGTAAACAAAACCTGGAATGGGCTTTTATATCAGGTTACCATGCACAGTACCAAGAGGTAGAACAAATTTTTAAAAATCACTGGCACGTCCTATTGTTAGACAAGAAATTAATGACAGCACTACCTCCAGCTCCAAGATTCATTTATAGAAAGGCACCCAGTTTTGGAGACCAGGTGGTAAAGAAGGTAATAGACCCCCCAAAAAAACCACCCACATTCTGGGAACAGAACGGTTTTTTCGCTTGCAGGAAATGCAAAGCATGCCGAGAAGTTTCCACACCGCTCAGGAAATTGGAAAATTTTGTCTCCTCAGTCAACAATAACAGTTTTTCTATAAAACAGTTCATTACGTGTAACAGCACACATGTCGTGTACGCCTTAAAATGCCCATGCGGATTAATGTATATTGGGCGTACAAAAAGACTGCTAAGAGTGCGAATTGCTGAGCATATTCATAACATAAAGATTGGTTTCAAAGACCACAATGTCTCACTGCACTTTAAACTCAAACACGACAAGGACCCCAAAGGTCTCCAATTCTGGGGCATTGAACAGATTCAACCCCATTGGAGAGGTTTAAATATGGTCCGGGAATTGTCAAAGCAAGAAACAAAATGGATATTTCTAGTTGACGTCCTCTCGCCTAAAGGATTAAACATCGAGCTAGATATTAATTGCTTTATAAGCGACACATAGCGTCTTAGGAAAAACATACAGCATATCCATCCACTCACAAATACTACTATACAGTCTTTTATAGGTTGTTGATCTCTCTGTTTTGGTTACATGTACATATTTAAGGAACATGAATATGAGATACTAAAACCACCCTTTTAGTCCCTCTTATCTTATTAAACATTCCTTTCTTACTATTATTATGACATTTACCCATTTTTACAATTTTATATATTTTTTTATACTTTCTAAAAATATATGCGAATACATTTAGGGTCAATACCATTTTATTAATTTTTACATATCCATTTTATTAATTTTTATATATCCTTGTCTATTTTTAAAAGGAGTTTATAAAATATATATATATGTATTTTTATAGAGTATTTTTTACATAAAGTTTTTTATATATTTTTATGTAATTTCTATATCATTATTACATATATATTTGTTATACAACAATAACCTTTTTATTATGGAAATTCCCTTTGTTCATCAAGGATTATTTTTGTACACAGCCCGGTGCATACCCCTCCGGAATACACCTCCATCGGAGGATATATACATATATATGTATATCTTGTGACCATTGTATGTTCAGGTTCATGTTCCTTTAATATATATATATAACATGTTGTATTTTGAACATGGGCTATCATTGCTAATCGTAGGGTACAAATATTGCAACAGATCACCCCCGCATCCAGCGGGTCAGATGCACATCCCGCGGGCATATGCCATGTACCACTTGCAATAGACTATACGATTATTAACAATGACAGCCCATTTAAAACGAAACGACATAGGAATAATATATGGTATTGAATATGTACACATCTTTGTCACTAAGGAACAGTTCACATCATGATGATGCCTTGAATATGGTTGTGAACGAAGCTGTAAATACACTGACACCGGAGGCATTCGCTGGATGTCTTTGTTAGACCTCTAGTGTCTGCACATGTGGTCTACGGCCTCTTCGTCCGTGGTGTGAGTTTTCCAGCCTCCCCATTGGACGATAGGTCTATCAGTCGGTGCATATAAATGTCACTTCCTCCCTGTTGACCTACGCCCTCGAGAAGAAGTCGGAAATGACGAAACGCGTCAGGGCGTAGGTCAGCAGGAAGTGACGTCATCACGCTTGCGGTCCACTGTGCGTTCCAGGTTACCAGGAAGGAGAGACGCCGCTCAGACACACAGCGGAACCCCAGGCATAGTAGATCCTACATTTATCCAAAGGCTTATGAAAATTATTGTGTGGTACGCAGTTACTACTAGGGGGGATCTTGTTTTAAAGGGGAAGTGATTCAATAAAAGTATAATTTTTTAGCAATATTACACTATGTGGCCCTCCATTTGTTTTTCACACATTATGTAACCGCGCTGGTGGAGTATTGATCAGGGGATGCTGGATAGAGGATCTGGTCTTATTTTCGCGCTGGCGGACGGTCTGATGTTGGAGGAGAAGGCTCATATTTAACTACAGGCGTATTTAAAGCAGTGTTCTGGTGAGTGCAGCCCCATAGGGGGAAGATTCTTGCACAAGGTGTAAACGCATGGTGGCTGGATCACTCGGATATCACCAAATCTTGAACTGTTTAATACCAATTGAGAACTGTCACTCGGTGGTTTACTGCAGATTGGCTTGACCAGATTGTCAAGCAATATTTAAGTGGACTGGAGATACAGTTTTTTGATTAATTTTTATACATATTTATTTATTTAATTTATTTTATTGATCATTTTTTTTCACCATATATATGGTTCACTATTCACTTGGATACTTTTAAAGCACTTATTGGATTGTTTATCACTCTCACTCGATTTGGATGTTTTTACATATATATTGATTTTATTATTATTTATATGTACATATTCCAGTGAGATATATGGTCATTCACTAAGTGTGTATATTAACTATTTTTCATTCACTTGAAAAAACATCTGTAGCGCTGCTACAAACTTCTATTAGAGGGGACTGAGCAAGGTCCACCCAACGTTGTTTGTATTTTTCTATATTTATTTTGTTTAAGCAGCAGCTGTTGATATATATATAGGTCTCACTATACATATATATCATACTGAGATTTTGATTGCACATCACACATTCATCTTCATCACATCTATGCATATGCATATATTTATATATTCTCATTTATTTTGATATTTATATATTTATTTTGCACACATACACATATATTTATTTATTTATTTAAATTATATATTTATATACATCTTCCTAATACATTACTGGACCAGCCTAGAATTGTTAGTAATATATACCTATAGCGCAGAGCGGTGTTTTTATATGAGGGCGGAATAAAACATCACTATCCAATATTTTTCAAATATACTATATATTTATTTCATTTCTTTTGCTGGATCCTGCAAAAAAAAAAAAAAGAGGCTACAGAGCTCCAAAAATACTGTATATTATAAATAGTATTTAATCATTTCAATCATTATGTAAAATTGTTAACATTTTAGTGACAAAAAATAGAAAAAATAGTAAGAAGCAAATCAAGCATGTTAAAATATGGAATTCTTCAGTGTAATCAAGTACAAAGAAGGATTATTACTTTAAGTATCTTGAAACACATTTTTTCAGTAAGTGCAACTTCATCTACAGAAAATCTAATAAAGCTATATTTCAGATTATTAATGTCTGAACACCTCTGTTCTGTACATCAGTATATCCCAATGCTTTCATATGCTTTTATATAGTTAGAATACATAAATTTGTTTTCATGGATTTTTCTTCACTTTTCGTGTGTCACAATGCCTAAGGGATATGTTACCATGGCGACAAGCTAAGGAAAGAAGTGCTATTTTTAAATGTTCTCAGCCAATCCAAACCACAAATGCTTCAAACCCAGTTTATCAAGACTGTAGTGAAATGTAATGTACCTGAGTTAAACATTTTATTTTATGTCAAATGAAGACATTTTCTAGTTTATTCAATATTTATTTTTTTCTGATGCTTATCTCCATAGTTTTATTTTTTGTACAATGATAGCTAGCTGTGGAAATAAAGAAAAGTGTACAATGATGCCCATCAGGACCAATTTAATTAAGGGGTAAAATTGGCATTTGACCTGACTTTGCAGGAGGTATGCAAGTTATGCCCTGTACACATGATCGGACATTCCGTCAACAAAATCCCATGTTTTTTTACGACGGATGTTGGCTCAAACTTGTCCTGCATACACACGGTCACACAAAGTTGGTCGTAAATTCCGAACGTCAAGAACACAGTGACGTAAAACACATACGACAAGCCGAGAAAAATGAAGTTCAATAGCCAGTGCTGCTCTTCTGCTTGATTCCGAGCATGCGTGGCACTTTGTGTGTTGGAATTGTGTACACACGATCGGAATTTGCGCAAATGGATTTTGCTGTCAGAAAATTTGAGAACCAGATCTGTTTTGATTGTGCGACGGAAATTCCGATGGAAACTGTCCGATGGAGCCTACACACGGTCGAAATTTCCGACAACAAGCTCCAGTGTGTACAGGGCATAAGTGTGCTTGGATTATGAAGCTAGAAAATCAGCTTTTGTCTGAGCTGGCAGGTGCTCTAGGTGATCAAAAGATCCTTTGTCTTCTCTTTTATGAGCCTATTGTAATATTTTTTAAGATTTGTTTTAAATAAACCACTTTGATGGTCAAGTCCCAATTTGGCTTCATAACTTTGGAATGACCTCAAATATTGCCTTTGCCTTAACCGTAATTAAATTGTTCAAAGCATATATGAAGAGATCTAAACAGTTTAGCCATTAGAAATTATAAAAAAATTCTTATGTTTAGACTAAATGCATATCTAAAGACAAAATAGTTGCCCTAGTTTTGACTATGGGCTATGATTAAAACCCTCAATTTTTTTTCCCTGCAGCTGATGGATATTCAGACTGAGCATAGCTACACTAAGCACTTTTTTTAAGTAAATATTTTCTGCTTCTTTAGTTTAAATAATTTTTATTCAAAGGGGTTGTAAAGGTTCGTTTTTTTCTTTTTAAAATAGGTTCCTTTAAACTAGTGCATTGTTGGTTCACTTACCTTTTCTTTCGATTTCCCTTCTAAATGTTTTTTTTCTTTGTCTGAATTTCTCACTTCCTGTTTCTCCTCTGTAAACTTCACACCATCATCTGAGCGGTGTTTAGTCAGCCAGAACAGCTTACTGAACAGCTTACTGAGGAGGAACAGGAAGTGAGAAATTCAGACAAAGAAAACAAAGACAAAAAAACATTTAGAAGGGAAATTGAAGGAAAAGGTAAGTGAACCAACAATGCACTAGCTTAAAGGAACCTATTTAGAAAATAAAAAAATTAATTTTACAACCCCTTTAATTTAAGAAAAAGTTACAGAACATAAAACATCACCATAAAAAGGCCAATGCAGTATTCTTCTAATAGACCAACATCTCAAGCACAACACTACATAAATACCCCGACAAACATTTATGAAAGTGTATCTCCTAGGCCTCTATCATAATAACAATATATGTTGCGATTCTTCGCCATGGAGGAGGCAAGAGACAACGTGAGAGGTGGGGCACCCCACATCCAACGGGTCTTCACCACTAAAAATAATCTAGATGTTCTAATCCTTGCTCCTTTTTTTTTCATCCCAGCTGCATTTAAAGCAGAACTTCACTTTCTCAGTCAACATGGACTATGTTTAATCCTTATGCTGCTAGCATTAGTAAATAGATAGGGAAGTATATCATATTTTCTTGTTTTATGTTTCTTCAGTTACTTCCTCGTTTCCATGTGTAAGTAAATGATGGCATACATCCCAGAAGTCTTCAGGAGGGGAAGAGGGATTTCTCAGCTAGACACACCCTACTGCCTGCATGCCTGAGCTAAGAGTAGATGGATTCCAGGAAATAAATGCTACATGAGTCATCGGACCTTAAACTGGCCATACACCTATAGATTATCTGCAGATTTTCTATGGTTAGATGGAAAAAGTGGGAGATTCCTCCATCCACACAGTTTAGCGAACATGGAGAAATCTGTTGCACTTTTTCCATCTAACCATAAAAAATCTGCAGATAATCTATAGGTGTATGGCCAGCTTTACTCAAGATGACCACGGCCAGCAATGCAACCGTGTTGTTTTTCAAAGCGATTTCCCAGCAAAATAAAGCATGGAGACATGGATGAATGGGGGAGTTTTGTTTTGAATATTAAAAAAGAATGAAATAGAATTTTTGGTTTGTGGTTTGTGGTGCTCAGATGCAGTGTAGCTGCATTTTTAATGAAAAAGAAAATACAATTTAGGATCTTTATTCCTAAACAAAAAAAAGATCACAAGGACTTTACTGACCTATGTATGATTTTTAAAATGCTATTTTTCTAACTAACCCATTCGTGACCAAAGGTTATATATTGTAACTATATCATTCTAATTGGTTGGTATTCACTATATTGTTGGTTGGTTATCAAATACCAATCATTTTATATACTGTTATATATTGATTTATTCACATAAGTATACATTTTTTAATTTTATAAATTTTCTAGCGCTCCCTTTTTGTTTACAATTCACTGAATCTTAAGCACCTTAATCACTTTAGTAGGGACAGCAGCTATTAGTTTATATATTTAATAATGTCTCACATTTATATATATATACATTTTTTAATTGGCGCAAAATTTATTATATTTCAAAGGTTATTGATGCCTAGATGCTCAGGCCTAATTTATCAGCATCAGCATGTATTTGTTAGGTTGACAATAACTTTGTGGCTAGTTTGCTTACCAAAATATATTTTTAAGAACATGTAAGGCTTGTATTTGGTACATAGATTGAATTGAAACCATTCTTTGTTTTTTTTATTTTTGATTATGACAATTGTACAAAAAAATGTATTATTTTCCTTATTTAAATGTGTTACTTTTTTTATATTGTAGTTTTACAGTATTAAAGCAGATGGCACTACAGATTCCACCTCCAAATGAAGCCACAGAAGCCCCCAGCCTGCGTGTGATCACTATGTCATAGCTGACAATGAGATCACATGACCAGGAAGCATCTGATTGGTTCTTAATTGTCAATGGGGACCTGAGGTGTCAGTGACAGCAGGGTACAGGAGCCACCAGCCGTATCCTAAAGGGCGTGGCGACCGGACTCCAGGATGGCCGCTTAGCCTGGAGCTCCGCTCGTCCGCAGGAGACATTCGTCAGCCACACACTATTACCGGCGGATACTTGCCCCTACAAAAGGTCAGTGCGACCCCGAGAACCGGAGGCATATACTAGGGATGGGCCGGCACAGGAAAAACCCGCCACAGCCGCCGAAACTAGCGGGCTATTGTGCCGCGAACGGCGCCTCACAAGATGGCGGCGGGAATGCTGACACTCAAACCTTACCTCAGAGCCTGGGAGCGGTCATGTCTGAGACTCACCGTATCGATAGCCACACGCTGCAGACTCCCAGCGACTCCTCCTCCGGTCCCGCAACGCCTACCACACGGAGCCCAGTGAAATCTAGGCCGAGGAGGGAATCCCCATTTAGGCCGCAAGACGTTCCGGCTATGGAGGTAAGCGAGCCACACACATACCCAGCTAGTCAGCACACCATGAGAGGAGACTCAAACGGATTTCCCTACAACAGACGGACCCGTGTCTGACACTATAATAAAAGACATGTTGATTTCATTGAGATCCTCACTGCAGGCTGATATGGTCAGGGGGAATAATGAATGTAGAAGAGAAGTGCATTCACTAGGCCTAAGAGTGGACAGAACAGAGCACAAGATGGAGGAATTTGCCTCAGCTTATAATGTAATGGTTGACTCAAATGCAGCTCAGGGGGAAGAAATAGGATGGATTAAAGACAAATTAGCAAATCTCGAGGACCGCTCCAGGAGGAACAACCTCAAATTGAGGGGTATCCCTGAAGATGTACCCCCGAATCAGTTGCTACCATTTGCCCAAGCTTTATTTTAAACTTTTTTACCTCAGGCTACAGCACAGGACCTCATTGTGGACAGGATTCATAGAATTCCAAAACCGTCATTTCTGCCTGCAGAAATTCCCAGAGATGTTCTTTTAAGAGTCCACTATTTCCACATTAAAGATCAAATCTTGCAAATTTCTAGAAAACAGGAAAATTTACCCCCACAATTTGCTAATGTCAGATTGCTCCCTGACCTATCTAGACATACTTTACAACGCAGACGTAATCTTATGACCATTACAAAAGCCTTAAGGAACCATAACATCATTCATAAATGGAAATATCCTGCCACATTATCCATTATTCACAATGGTACCACCACCATGATCTCCTCACTGGATGAAGGTCTAAACCTACTACGTAGATGGAAAATATTACCTGATGCAAACACCAATTTTTCCGCCATAGCAGGCCCATCACATATTCCTAATGAATGGCAAGCAGTGACTCATAAAAAATCTCTCAAAAAATCCGCTGGTATACATAGTACAGAATCTCAACAGAATACTTGAATGTCTCCTAGGAGGAGTGCCTTATACTCTGTTCCTTGTTACCCTCAGGTTACCATTAGCAGTTACATCTAGTCTTGGATCGCTTTATGGATCCTTTTCTTATTTATTTTTTCTTTTTTTTCCTTGATATGCACAGATCTACTAAGATTTATTATCCTATATCTACTCCAGAAACCCGTATGATGCCTGGCAGCAACTAGAAAAACTCGTGCCAATCGCAGTGAGTACTCTCTTGTCTGTCCTCCATATCCTTTACACAGAAGATCAATGACGATCTCTTGCTTATCGATCAACGCACATGGTTTAAACCACCCGGCCAAACGATTTTCCTTATGGAAGGAGGCTTATAAACATAAGGCAGATATTGTATGTGTACAAGAAACGCACTTTCAACTAGACAATACTCCGCAGTGTACCCATAAAGACTTTCCACACATCTACTTAGCGTGCAATCCTCTTAAAAAAACCGGAGGTGTTCTTATAGCCCTGAGGAACTCGCTTTCATTTCAACACAGAGATTCGTTTATTGATGCTGCTGGCAGATTTCTCATTGTCTCAGGCGACATAAATTCTCAACCATTCACTCTGGTTAACTTATATTCTCCAAATACACATCAAATTCGCTTTTTTAATAAGGTCCTTCGCAAACTCAAATCTATGCAATATGGTAAAGTTCTGATATGCGGAGACTTTAATGCTACTGCAGACCCCCAAATGGACACATCTTCAGCCAAAGTCCGCTCAACACCAGCCCTGCAAACCATCCTTCACAAAGAGGAACTGTTCGATGCGTGGAGATGTCTCCATGCTGGTGAAAAGGACTTCACTTTTTTTTCCAACAGGCATCGCTCATATTCCCGCATTGACATGTTTTTAACTGATAAATGGTTGTTACAGGATATAGCCACAGCTGCCATTCACGAGATTACATGGTCTGACCACGCAGCAATTTCCTTATCCATTATAGAGAAGAGTGTCTCTTCTTCACCTCCCATCTGGCGATGCAATACTAGACTAATACAAGAACCTTCCTCTAGCAAACTACTGACACAACACATCACTAACTTTTTCTTAGATAACTATGGCTCGGTTACGGACCCACATGTTTTGTGGAACGCCCATAAGGCATACATGAGAGGTATTCTCATACAAATGGGGGCTAGAGCCAAACGCCAGAGGTCTCAACAAATTCAAACTATACTCCATGATCTTAGAAATTTTGAAACGCAAAATAAAAAATCCCCTACTTTAGCAATAACTCACAAAGTATCTATCCTTAGGGAAAAGCTTAGAGAAATTTTATCCCAACAATATGACAGACATATCAGACGCTTAAAATTTAATTTCTACCATAATGCTAACAAAACAGGTAAGCTGTTAGCCAACAGATTAAAAGCAAAACGCACTAAGACAAGGATAGCACATCTGAGACACCCCACTTTACACCATAAAATTATCCATCCCAAAGATATAGTTGACCAATTTGCAGAATATTATAGCTCACTTTATAATATACACAAGGATCCTGCTACGACCCAACCATCTAAGGAAAACATAAACGATTTCCTACAACGTATTCATTTACCCTCACTCTCTACTGAACAATTAGAATATCTTAATGCTCCCTTTACCACTCCTGAAATTGAGAAAGTTATTGCTTCACTTCCTAACGGTAAGTCCCCTGGCCCTGATGGCTTCTCAAATGAATATCTTAAAGCATTTAAACATATCATCGCACCTCATCTTACACATTTATTTAATGACACTGCTGAAAGTGCTAGTATGCCCTCAGACATGCTTAAAGCATACATAATTACCTTACCTAAACCTGGTAAGGAACCAGACACTCCGGCCAACTATAGGCCGATATCACTGCTTAACTCCGATACCAAGGTGTATGCCAAATTATTAGCCACTCGTTTATCACTCATTATTTCTTTATTCGTCAAAAATGATCAGATGGGATTTGTGAAGGGGAGACAAACTTCTGATGTAACCAGGAGAATTATTAATGTATTGTATCATGCTAAATTGCACCGAACGCCTTCTCTGCTGTTATCTATTGACGCAGAGAAGGTGTTCGATAGAGTCCATTGGTCATACATGGAGATGACGCTTAGTAAGTTCGGATTCCAAGGTCGTATACTTAAAGCTATTCTGGCATTGTACTCCTACCCCACCGCACAGGTATACTCGACAAATGCTTTATCTTCACCATTTGACATTAGAAATGGAACTAGACAGGGCTGTCCCCTGTCTCCTTCCATTTTTAACCTTATGATGGAACCTCTTGCAGAAACTATAAGGTCTCACCCGCTGATTTCGGGTTTCCAGTTCGGTAATACTAAACATTCCATTAACCTTTTTGCCGATGATGTAATTTTGCTATTGACTAACCCAAAAGTTTCCTTGCCACATGCTCATGGTGTCCTACAAGAGTTTGGTAAGATCTCATACTATAAAGTGAACTTTTCTAAATCTTTGATCCTCGCTCTCAAAATTCCACCCAAACTTAAACTCAGTCTCCAATCACAATTTCCATATACATGGAGTACTGATGGTGTTCCGTATCTGGGTATTGTCCTTAAGGCCAAAGTTTCTGAACTCGTCAAATCCAATTTAAAGCCACTTATTGCCAAACTGGAAACCCATCTCAAGGATTTTTCGATGAAAGAGGTTTCATGGTTTGGTAGGATTGCTGCGTCTAAAATGCTGATATTGCCTCAAATACTATATGTTTTTCGCTCACTACCACTTCATATTCCACAACATTTTCTTAAAAAACTTACTACTATGTGCTGGAAGTATGTGTGGAATGGTAAAAAAGCTAGATACTCCAGGAACAATCTTATTTCACATAAGAGGTTCGGTGGTGCAGGTTTACCTGACATTCATGACTATTACTGGGCAGTTAGATTGGACCAAATTAAACATTGGTTTCAGACTAAGGACCCACCAGTCTGGGTGGACATTGAAAATTCATTAGTTCCACTACCCTTATCCAACGTACATACTCTTTTACTGACTGATAACTGGTCTACTTGGGACTTACGTAAATTATCCCCTACAATTCAAGTATCCTTAAAAGCATGGAGACACATACTACCTACTAATCAAGATGACGTTATAGACTTACCATACAATATACCTCTTTCTATTCTTGAGACGAAACTTCCCGACATCCCTGTAACTGACTTCAATAATATAGGGATTACGCTATTATCTGACTTCTCTGACGGCACCAAACTTAAATCTGTAACACAACTGACTTCGCAGTATAACCTCACTACTGACATGGCTCTTTACACACTTCAGATTTTAGAGTTACTTCAAACCTTGCCTTCTCCTTTAATTACCATTCCACGCCGGCTATGGCAGTTTTATTATTCAGATAGTAAAGAAGTGAAAGGAATTTCTTATTTTTACAATCTTTTGCATGATATTTACAATTTATCAAGACACCTGCCATGCTCAAATGGGAAGCAGAACTTGGTTCTGACTTCTCGGAAGATCAGTGGCGCCACGCCTTCTCTGAAATTCATTCAGCATCTCATTGTGCCAAACATTGGGAACTTACCATTAAACTCTCCAATAGATAGCATTACACTCCTTGTCGATTGGCGACTTTCTTTACAGGTTTTTCTCCGAATTGTTGGAGGGAGTGTGGCCACTTAGACAATCTATTACATATGCTTTGGTACTGCCCTACGGTTAAAAGCTTATGGAATAGTGTTTTTCAACTTATATCTACCATTACGGGTATACTCACTAAACCAGATCCTGCCTTAGGTATTCTTCATATAAATATCGATACGTTTCCTAAATCATTTAGGTCAGTTATAACTCATATTTTATTAGAAACCAGGTTGCTGATTCTATGCAATTGGAAGTCTACCATTGCTATCAATGTATCAGATGTCACTTCTGCGGTACGTAGAAATCATACTTTTGAACGTCTGATAGCACTAAATACTTTTAAATGTGCACAATTTGATAAATACTGGTCTATATGGCCTATAGATTCTTCTCAGGCTGACGTATAGCTCTGTCTCTTGCTTGCTATGAATGCTCTATATACATTCTTTGAACGTGTTCTATCTTTTATGTATTATATATTTAATGGATACTGATATATACTCCACGTTGTGCATATCTTATTGTTTATTTCTTTTAATGTTTATTTATTTTCTGTATGATTTCATGAAAATACTCAATAAAAATTGAATTGATTTACATTTTTTTTTTAAACCATAGTGACACTGTACAACTTTGGGGAGGGGGAAAAGGGTGATCAGAATTTTTTTTCACACTGTGATTGCTTGTTACAGTGATAACCATGGTAACAGCAATTGTTTGAACTGTCATGAATTGCTTTCATTTATGACTCATTGTTTACTATTGTGATGCTGTGAATGCCCCACAGCTATCACACGGTACAGGATTCTGTGATTGGCCCAGGTACCATGTGATCACTTCTTTAAATTAAAAAGGGTTTCCGCTAACCAAAAAAACAACTGCTGCACAAAAAGTGATATTTTGAACGCAGTGGTATTGTATGTTGTGTTTATGTATGTGCATCCACCCTCATAATTTTATCCTTTTTACACTTTTTTTCTGTGCCTGTTAAAAAGGCAATGGAGCAGAATACGATTATTAAATACAAGTATTTTTATATATGTAACAAGAATAATGCAATTTTTAAACATTAATTCTATTGGTTTATACAATTATTTTTTGTAGTCTGTGTATGGTGCATATTTTACATTATTTAAAAGAAATTACTTTGAATATGCGGGATGCACTTGTAAAGATTAGAGGCAGAAGTTATTTTTTCCCTTCAATGGGGGCTCTCTTGCAAAGCTGCAACTACTGTTCTTCCTCTTTAAATGTTAATGTTGTAACGCCACACACTAGCCTCCAATCCCAGTTGACGCCTCATCAGGGGAAACGCGTCGGACATAAGCTAGAGGTGTGATGGAGAGTAGCACAGACCGTACTGCAGACGGCTGTGCTGAATGTTTGCTTATACTCAAGTGTGTGTCCTGTAAATGCAACAGTGTTTAAATAAACATTGCGGTTTTAAGGATAAATGCACTATGAGTTTTTCCTACCTTCTTTATGGTTTGTGAGCGGAGAGTCGGTGTTCGCCTCGGATCCGGATGAGCAATCTTTCTACAGCTGATCCCTTCCTGCTGAGTTATTCTACAGGTGCAACATGAGTCTATGAGGATCTTTGGGTCTGGTAAGCGGCCACTTTATTTCTATGCACAGATGTGAAGCACGAGCACGTTTTTGCATGAAGACACCATTTGTTTAACCACTTCCTAACCCAACCACTTCCTTACGGCAGCAGTTTGGCTCTCCTTTCGCGAATCGCCGTATATGTATGATGGCTCCTTTAAGAGCCATAGCAGGTGCGCGCCCGCTGCACAGTCGGGGAACTGATGTGCGTGGCCGGCAGGCCCAATTTCCGCCGGCCAACCGCGATCGCAGGCACAAGAGCCAGAATGGGGATGTGTGTATGTAAACACATAAATCCTCATTCTGACAGGAGAGAAGAGACAGATCTGCTGTTTGTAGTCATTGCGAACAGCGATATGTCTCCTCTCCCAGTCAGTCCCATCCCCCCACAGTTAGAAACACTAACGAGGGAACACATTTAACCCCTTAATCACCCCTTCCCTGCCAGTGACATTTATACAGTAATCCGTGCATTTTTATAGCACTTATCGCTGTATAAATGTCAATAGTCCCAAAAAAGTGTCAAAATTGTCCGATCTGTGCGCTGCAATGTCGCAGTCCTGCTAAAAATCGCAGATCACCACCATTACTAGTAAAAAACAATAATAATAATAAAAATGCCATAAATCTATCCCCTATTTTGTAGACGCTATAACGTTTGCGCAGACCAATCAATATACGCTTATTTGGATTTTTTTTTTACCAAAAATATATAAAAGAATACATATTGGCCTAAACTGATGAAGAAATTCATTATTTTTTTTTTTAATCTATTTATTATAACAAAAAGTAAAAAATATTGTTTTTTTTTTTTTTAATTTTCGTTCTTTTTTTTGTTTATAGCACAAAATATAAAAACACAGAGATGAGATACCACCAAAAGAAAGCTCTATTTGTGGAAATGGACGTCAATTTTGTTTGGGTACAACATCGCATGACCACGCAATTGTCAGTTAAAGTGACGGAGTGCCGTTTCACAAAAAAATGGCCTGGTCATTAAGGGGGCAAATCCTTCTGGGGCTGAAGTGGTTAAGAAATAGATGGACATTTTTTTGAGTTCAACAGCTTATGGATTAATACAAATTTTATTGTTCTGCTGACACAATTTTTGCCACATTTGTGGCATTACATGGTTTCAACAGTTTGCTGTGAACAATACATGTATATATTGAGTGATTTTATTTATCACGTTAAGATTCTATTTTTTATGATTGATCACTAGACAGCACACCTTATTATTTTTTAACACCATGTGATCACTGGTGACCAATCACAGATCACACAGTGGTAAACAATGATGTCATGAATGGATTCCATTTATGATTATTGTTTACTATGTACCATGTGATCGCTCACAGTGGATCAATACTGAGCACCGCATGTACGGGTGCATCGAGGTGCCTTGGGTAGCCACCCAATAAACTGTTAAATGTTGCACTTAGAGGCGCCTTTTCTCTTCTTCTGATTCTCTAGAGCTGCTTCTCCTCACGTAAGTGCTGCCCTAAGTGTCATTTTCTAACTGCTGTCCAGGACCGGCTATCAACCCTTACAGAAGCACCCTCATCCCTCCTTACCCACGAGCATTAAATGTACTACTGGCAGTCAGCAAGTGTTTAAATCATTTTTTTGGGGGGAAACAGCTTTATTATAAAAAAAAAATTAGATATACTGTTCACGAAAGAATAAGAAGGCAATCATAGTATACAGTATACAGAGCTGTTATTTTCACTGGCTGTAGGAAAAGTGTGTAGACATACATTTGTTGAGACGTTAGGGTGAATCATATGTTTATAACGAGTCTGCCAGATTTTGTATTTTTCAAATCAGCAGTGCAAAACACTGAACCTTAATAAGCCAGTTAAATCATGTAGTGCATTTTCCACTTACGCATCAAATGTAATGAAACATAAGGCAATGTGTCTGCTCAAATTACAAATATTTGATGAAAACATTGACACAAATTTCAGGAATATGTTAAAACCACTGTTTCTTTGCCTATAGATTTATGGTAATAAGAAATATGGAAAACACTAGAAAATGTTTAATTGTTTATTACATTTAGGTACAATACTCATAAACATACATTTAGGAGCATACAGTATGTATACATGATGTTGTAAAGCGCTGCACAAACTGCTGGCACTATATAAATCCTGTATGATAATAATAATAATAATAAAGAAATGAGTGTGGTATTTACAAAAAATTCATTACAGGTAACTCAGTGACTTTAATTTACAAAAATTTTTACCATACCCATAATATAATTCATGAATATATTTTAGGCATTTACTCATTTACCTAAGATATTCTTTTTTTTATATTTTCATCATATAGATTTTATTAATATATTGACTTTTTATATTATAAGATATCCTCCATATATCGGCCTTATCTTTGTACTATATATTGGTTGGCTAAAGAAGAGTTGACGAGGGCCAACATTTTCTCTGCTACTCTGAAAATATTTCATATTTATGTGTTTAAATTCTTTTTATAAATCATTTAAAGTATTACAAAGACAATACAACACAATCGAAAACCAAGGCACCATTAAAAAAATAATCAAAAAGAAGAACAATAGAAAAGCATATGGGTTTTATAGTCAACACAATGAAAAAATATATTTTCAAATAATAAAAAAAAGGTGTTTCCCTTGGAAACTTATCTCTACAACCATATATATCATATTTTCTCCCCCCAAAAAGGAGGCTAGAGACCTGTGGAAAGGTGAAGACACCCCTCTTCTAAGTACTTTTTCCAATTTACCTCCTATATATAATCTAATGCCGCGTACACACGAAGGGACAATCCCGCGGGATTATCCTCTGGACTCAAGTCCAGCGGACAATCCCCTCGTGTGTGGGCGTCGGCGGACTTTTTGGCGCCAAAAGTCCGGCGGACTAGGTTTTAAGTTTTGTTTTAAAATTATCCGCTGGACTTGGCAGTCCAGCGGACAATCCCGCCGTTAGTAGGCTAGTCCGCCGGACTTTTGGAAATGAACGGACTTGCCGCTCATCGGCAAGTCCGTTCATTTAGCACGTGACTTCAGGTTACGTAGCTAGCGTAGGCAGTAAATGCCGCCGCACTAGCTCCGTCACCTGGCATGGATTTAAAGGGACTCCCCATGCCATTTTTCGCCCAAATCCATCTCAGACCCTCATCCGAGCACGCAGCCCGGCCGGCCAGGAAAGGGGTGGGGACGAACTAGCGCCCCCCCTCCTGAGCCGTACCAGGCCGCGTGCCTCAACATGGGGGGTGCCCTGGGGAAAGGGGGGCCGTGCGGCCCCCCCACCCCAAAGCACCTTGTCCCCATGTTGATGAGGACAAGGGCCTCTTCCCGACAACCCTGGCCGTTGGTTGTCGGGGTCTGCGGGCGGGGGCTTATCGGAATCTGGGAGCCCCCTTTTATAAGGGGGCCCCCAGATCCCGGCCCCCCACCTTATGTGAATGAGTATGGGGTACGATGTACCCCTACCCATTCACCTAAAGTGTAAAATGTAATGTAAAGAAACCACACTTTTGAAAAAATATTTTATTGCACTGCTCCGGGGGTCTTCTTCCGTCTTGGGGGGTCTTCTCGCCGGACTCCTCCGCCATTTACCAAGCTCTTTTACCGAGCGGAGAAGTCCGGCTACCTTCTTCGTCGTCGCCGCCGTCGTCTGGGGGTCTCGATCCGCCTTCGGGGGTCTTCAGGGGTCTTCCGGTGTCTTCCGGGGTCTCTTCTGTTCTTGCCGCTGTCGTCGCTTTCTGCGCCGCCTTCTTCTTCTTCTTCCGCCTTCTTCTTCTTGTTCTTCTTGTTCTTCTTCTTCCGATGTTGACACGTCGCTCGCTCTGGCCGGAATGCCAGAGCCGTGCTGTGCTGGGACTTATATAGGGACAAAGGGACAGGGTCACATGCTCATGTCACATGGTGACCCCGCCCCCTTGTGGATCTGGGGGCCCCCTTATTAAAGGGGGTTCCCAGATTCCGATAAGCCCCCGCCCGCAGACCCCGACAACCAACGGCCAGGGTTGTCGGGAAGAGGCCCTTGTCCTCATCAACATGGGGACAAGGTGCTTTGGGGTGGGGGGGCCGCACGGCCCCCCTTTCCCCAGGGCACCCCCCATGTTGAGGGCACGCGGCCTGGTATGGCTCAGGAGGGGGGGGGGGCGCTCGTTCGTCCCCACCCCTTTCCTGGCCTGCCAGGCTGCGTGCTCGGATGAGGGTCTGACATGGATTTGGGGGGAACCCCCACGCCGTTTTTTCGGCGTGGGGAGTCCCTTTAAATCCATGCCAGGTCACGGAGCTAGCGCGGCGGCAGTAACTGCCTACGCTAGCTACGTAACCTGAAGTCACGTGCTAAATGAACGGACTTGCCGATGAGCGGCAAGTCCCTTCATTTCAAAAGTCCCGCGGACTTGCCCACTAACGGCGGGATTGTCCGCTGGACTTCCAAGTCCAGCGGATAATTTGAAAACAAAACTTCAAACTTTAGTCCGCCGTACTTTGGCGCCAAAAAGTCCGCCGGCGCCCACACACGAGGGGATTATCCGCTGGACTTCAGTCCAGAGGATAATCCCGCGGGATTGTCCCTTCGTGTGTACGCGGCATAAGGGTTACCAGGCTTCTCCACCTAATCCCTACTCCCCAATACGAATATGCTTTGATCTAAACCATTTCATTGTAGCTCTGGCTGTATGTTAAGGGCCGTTGTCCTGCTGGAAGGTGATACTCCTCCCCAGTCCTCAAGTCTTTTGAAGACTCTAACAGGTTTACTTCTAAGATTGCCCTGTATTTGGCTCCATCCATCTTCCCATCGACTCTGACCAGCTTCCCTGTCCATGCTGAAGAAAAGCATCCCCACAACATGATGCTGCCACCACCATGTTTTACGGAGGGGTTGATGTATTCTGAGTCATGTACAGTGTTATGCCCCATACACACGTTCGGAAATTACGACCACAAAATCCGTCAGATTTTGTTCCGACGGAAAAAGTCAGATGGAGCCCACACACGGGCAGATTTTCCGACAACATGGTCCGATCGAAACATTTTCCGTCTGAATTTCCGACCGTGTATGTGGGGCATTCGTTTTCTGCCACAGGTAGCGTATTGCTTTTAGGCCAAAAAGTAAAATTTTGGTCTCATCTGACTAGAGCACCTTCTTCCACCTGTTTGCTGTGTCCCCCACATGGCTTCTCACAAACTTCAAATGGGACTTCTTATGGCTTTCTTTCAACAATGGCTTTCTTCTTTCTTCAGATGCTCCCACCTGAGCTGTGGATCTCTGCAGCTCATCCAGAGCCTCTTGGCTGCTTCTCTGATTAATGCTCTCCTTGCCTGGCCTGTCAGTTTAGGTGGACGGCCATGTCTTGGTAGGTTTGCAGTTGTGCCATACTCTTTCCATTTTCCGATGATGGAGTGAACAGTGCTCCGTGAGATGTTCAAAGCCTGGGATATTTTTTTTATAACCTAACCCTGCTTTAAACTTCTCCACAACTTTATTCCTTACCTGTCTGGTGTGTTCTTTGGCCTTGCTGTTGGTTACCTAAGGTTCTCCAACAAACCTCTGCGAGGAGATGCCGCTGATCGGCTCTTCTCACCACACACTCTGTCAGTGTGAGGTGATGAGAGCTGATCACAGGCACTTCCGCATTTACATGTGACTGGCTGTGATTGGACACAGCCGATCACAGGGTTAAAGAGTTGTGTGATTGGCTCTTTACAGTGTCCTAGCAACATGGTTCGGCCGCGATCGCCAGGCTGCACACCCCTGCGGGCGCACGAGTGTGGCCGTTCTGGGCGTCGTCATATGACGTCCACCCAGAATGAGAGCCACACCGTCCCTCCGTCATTAGACGGTGGGCGGGCGGGAAGGGGTTAAAGTAACAGTAGTAAGAACCACCTGAACTTGCCGCATGTGTGGTAATGTTACTGACAATGGCACACATGTTTGCCTGAATTAGGCACAGGTAGTTTTAAAAAAACTGTTATTAGGGCTGTTCTGAATTCCACTGAGAGTGTAGTAAGTTAAGAATAGGGAAGCTCTAGTGCGGTAATTAACAATAATGGTGATTAGTCTTTTGTCCTCTGCATTTTTGGGCACAGTCCCCATACAACAGTTTACATTTTTTATCATTCATTTTAATAAACCATTTCAAGTCAATTAAAAATGTTTAGCTCCTCAATAGTAAAATTTTTAGAAGATGCCAATGTATAGACTTTCCATATTAAGAAGATAAAACCCCTAGAAGTTTAGGACAAAGTAATAAACAACAGCAAAGTCTAGTATTTCAATACCTTGACCAACAATATCACTCATTCAACATTTTAGGTCTTTTCAACGTTCCCAAATCAGAATTATGTAATTTTGCCTAGAATAAAGCACAATTCCAGAAAACCAAAAAATTGTCAGACATGGTGAGGACATGAAAAGTGCAATTTCCTCCACTGGATTTGACATCACTCTGGCCACATGTAAGAGGTGGTTCTAGGTAGTTTAAGAGACATTTTTGCACATTTAAATGGTTTGGATGTCACATGGAGACAGGTAGGGGTAGAGGTTTTATCATCTTAATTCGAGAATGGGCGAACACCCCCCCTGTTCGGTTTGCAGCAGAACTCCCAAAAGAGTAAATGTTCTGACCCGAATGGCAGACCCCATTGAAGTCTATGGGGGCCTAACAGGAAAAATGTAAAGTGCCCATTTTGAAGGCTTACATGCAAGTAATTGGTCATAAAAGGGGTACGGGGGACCGGGTACTGCCCTGGATGTATCAATGCAAACTTTTTTTTAAAACGCTAGTTTTTTCAGGATCAGTAATTTTATTGGTGCTTAAAGTGCAACAATACAAATGAAAATTCCTTTTAAATATAGGGCCTGGGGGTCCCCCTAGTCTGCCTGTAAAGTGGTGCATCTGTAGCATGCATAGAACATGCTGGGGCAAAACTGACATTTCTAAAAAAAAAGAAGTCAAATCACATTTAAATTGACTCACGATTGCAATTGCCTGCCAGCACCCGGCTAAGAAAACAATCCCCACCACTATCCATACCAGATGCATATCGGAGCACTTAGCCTAGCATGTAGCCTAGCAGACCCCCCCCCCCCACCCTATGTAAATGAGTAGTGTCAAAAGTAATAAAAACACAGAGATAATTTTTGACAATTCCTTTATTAAAAAATAAAAGCACCATGTCCCTCAATGTAAATCCATTATGAATCACCCGCAGCACCCAAAAAAAAAAAAAAATGCTCTGCATTCATTAAATGGCCAACCGCTGAATGCCTCCTTCGCTGTTTGACAGTTCTTATATAGGTAAGGCAGGGCCACACGGCGACATCACCAGGTGGCACAGCCTCCATGTGAAGTCATGGACTAGTGGATGCTGGTTCGGATTTGTCAAAAACTGTCTCTGTGTTTTTATCACTTTTTTTACACTTTTTTGGTGCATGGGTAGGGGTACTATGTACCCCATACTCATTCACATGGGGGAGGGGGCAGGATCTGGGGGCCTCCTTCCCGTAGACCCCTACAACCACAGCCCAGGGTTGTGAGGAAGAGACCCTTGTCCCATACACATGGAGACAAGGTGCTTTGGGGTAGCACCCACCCCCCCCCCCCCATTTTGAGAGCATGGTATGGTTCAGGTGGGGGAGGGGGCACTCGCTTGTCCCCTCCCCCTTTCCTGACCTGCCAGGCTGCATGCTCGGATAAGGATCTGGTATAAATTTTATGGGAGCCCCACGCCGTTATTTTTTTTATTTTGGCATAGGGTTCCCCTTAAAATCCATACCAGATCCAAAGGGTCTGGTATAGGGTCTGGTATAGACTGGGATGACCCCATGCCATTCTTTTTTTTTTTACTATTTTATTACCGGCTGTGACAGACCTAGCCGGGACACAGGCTGTTGGAGGGGACTGAATGCGAGCCTATTGCCTTGCGATTATGGGCCCTGGCATTTGGGGGAACGGTGCTCTTTGGGCTGCATGCCTGGGGACCCCAGAGCTGGCGTTGCTTGGATTCGGGTCCATGCTGGCCCCCAGGACACAGACTCTGTATGTGTATTTGGCATATTAGCAAGAGATGCTAATGTCATGAACTGAAGCCAGCCTGTTGTGTAAATGAGTATAGTCTGGCTTGTAGGAGTGTTTCACCTATTGTTGTGTGTGCTAATTAACCCGGCAATTGAATGAAGGAGTCCAATGTTGATTAAGATAATTAGCTCATGCTAATTAGGCTAGGTGTGAATCATCTGGCTGTATATATGTGTGACATGTCAAATAAAGTTAATTCCTGATGTACCCTACACTGGTGTTGTCTGGTGACTGGGTGAGCTAAGGGGTATTGGATTGTGTGGTACCGGACAGAGGAAGCATTTACGGCAGACATCTTGGGTACGAGGTCCGTCACAATTGGCTGGCAGTGGTGGGATCGTGCTTCCTTGTTGTGAACACATCCAAACCATCACCTGGATCCAAGGCCCGGATAGCAGAGGTACAGATACGTCGTCATGGAAGAGGAATTCGGAAGGAGGTTGCGAGAGATGCGGATACAACACAGAGGACCAGTATCGGTGCAGGTCCTGCTGGGATGGTATGATTCTGTTCGCCTACAACTCTGGAAAGAAGCGCTAGCCTGTGAGCAGCGACACCAGGGAAAAGTTCTCCCCTCCATCCATGTAAGGTACTGGTCGTAGTATGAAGTACGAATGCTGTTATTGGGGGAACAACCAAAGCAGGAGTGGACAGCTGAGTTAAGCAGGCTGATCCGGGCAGAAATGCGTTTGGACGAGAGCTACAGAGCCCTCCGGTGGTATGTAGCCCAAGTGTGCCCGTGGACAGCGGATGACAGGCCCACGGAAGGCTTTGATTATAATGGCCTGGGATTGTTGTACTGGAGGCTGTCCGAGGACCCCGACTTTGGGAGTGATCTGGAGTGGCGTTTGGAGGAAATAATGGAGCACAGAGAGCAAAGATTGAACGTCTCGGAAGTGCTCTGGGCACAGGAAGATTTGGAGTTCCTGGCCGCTCAGGAATGGGAGCTGGAGATTGCCTACATACAGCTGCTAGACTCTGCTCAGCAGCAGGGTGGGGCTCCCTTTGCCTGGGACTATCAGGAAATACCAGCAGACAGCTCTGAAATCCTGGCTGAAGAGTCAGCAATGTGGCATAGTAACAGAGTGCTTTGCCCACCTGCCCCCGCAGCTATGGACGCGGAGGTCTTATGGTGGATGCAGCAAGTGCTGACTGACCTTGACAAACCTGTTACTGCACAAGACGAGGTTGGATGGAGGAATGTGCCTGGCCAGCAGCATGCCAGAGAATCGGCAGTGGAAAATCTGGAGATTGCCATCCCCAAAGCTGAAGTGCTGATAACAGGGCACAGCTCTGCTAACCTCTGCCCAGCACCGATGGCATCTTCTAGGTTCCACGGACAGATGTGAACCTCTATCCCCAGACATCAGTTGTAGAGGCAGGGGACTTAATAGACTTTTCTGCTGAGGAAAAACAACCTGATGAGCCTCCATCAGAAGAGCTGGTATTAGGGCCAAACTTCACTGAGCTCTGCCCAGCACCAACAGCAGTATCCGTGGAGTTACAAGGAACTTCCCCAGCTGAAGCGCTGGTCACCGGACAGAGGGTCCAAGACCTCTGCTCCACACCGGTGGCAGTTATGGAGGCTCAGGGTGAGAAGGTGGCAATCACTTCCAAGCAGCAGATACAGGGGGAGAAGGGAGAGGAGGTGTTTGTCGTCCCTCCCCAACAGTTGGCCAGGGTGGAGAAAGCAATCTTTCCTCCCCAGCAAAGATTTGTGCACCTGGGAGACAGTACCAGAGACATGTTGTCCCAGCAGCCAGATGAGGGAATGGAAAAGGAAGCCAGCCTCCTGCCCCAACGGTTTACCAGAGCGGAGGATGTGGAGTCCCCAGCAAAAGTGCTGGCAACTGGTCAGAGGGTCCAAGACCTCTGCCCCACACCTGTGGCAGTTATGGAGGCCCAGGGTGAGGAGGTGATGGTCACTCCTGAGCAGCAGATCAGGACCCAAGGAGAGAATGCAATCTGCACTTCACAACTGCAGCTGGACCTGATATTGGTGGATGGGACTTCAGTCTCCACTTGTATACCCCAGGGATGCTGGGCTGTTGGCCCAGATCCCAAACAGCATGATGGAGTGAGCCCAGTCACCCTGTCTTCTCTCCAGTGGCTGAAAAGACTCCAGGGAGAAGGGCCAGTCCAGGCCTCTCCCCAGCGGCGGATATGTTCTATGAGAGAGGCAGAGGTTGGCTGGGTGAGTCGTGCTCTGTTTGGAACAATTTAATTTGTTTGGGGTACTGTGTGGGTACAGGCTTTAGAGGCCTGGAACTATGGACTAACTTCGGAGTCAACCCGTCTGGGGTCTCCTCCTGTGTTAGTCTCCTGCCAAAAGGGGAGAAATGTGACAGACCTAGCCGGGACACAGGCTGTTGGAGGGGACTGAATGCAAGCCTATTGCCTTGCGATTATGGGCCCTGGCATTTGGGGGAACGGTGCTCTTTGGGCTGCATGCCTGGGGACCCCAGAGCTGGCATTGCTTGGATTCGGGTCCATGCTGGCCCCCAGGACACAGACTCTGTATGTGTATTTGGCATATTAGCAAGAGATGCTAATGTCATGAACTGAAGCCAGCCTGTTGTGTAAATGAGTATAGTCTGGCTTGTAGGAGTGTTTCACCTATTGTTGTGTGTGCTAATTAACCCGGCAATTGAATGAAGGAGTCCAATGTTGATTAAGATAATTAGCTCATGCTAATTAGGTTAGGTGTGAGTCATCTGGCTGTATATATGTGTGACATGTCAAATAAAGTTAATTCCTGATGTACCCTACACTGGTGTTGCCTGGTGACTGGGTGAGCTAAGGGGTCTTGGAATGTGTGGTACCGGACAGAGGAAGCATTTACGGCGGACATTTTGGGTACGAGGTCCGTCACACCGGCAAATATATTTTTCTTTTTAATCAACTGTCAGTGGGGAAGCCCATTGAAAGCCCAGCGGGGAAGACTCATCAGTTGTTAAGGACGCCGTGGCTAGCTTCCTGACCCTGCTCCTTAACAACCAGCGTTTACTGTGCCCTGATTGGTTTTGCCCAATCAGGGTGCAGAACACAAATTCGGGTGTTCCCCGAACAGCCAATGTTCAACCCAAACACATTCTTGGGCAAAACCGTTCTTAATATGGAAAGTCTACACATTGGCAACTGCTAAAAATCTTGTCCCCTTCATGAAGGAAATATTTTTTTCTATTTCTTTAAAAATTTATTTTTATTTTATGCAAATTCATCCGATCTCTCCATAGAGACCAGCGGCGCTCGACAAGCCCCTCCCTGCACAGTGAGCAGAGAGGGACAACAGAGAGATCTCCCGCTGAGCCGGCGGACAGAGGCGGACTCGTCTGAAAGGGGCCTTAGACTGAATCTCCTCCCTGTTCTAATTAAAATGTACACAATGCATGTAGTTGAGTGTTTGCCTTTGTCTAGATATTGTAGAGTAACTGTGGGCAGATGTTATATCTTTATGTGATGCTTCCTTTCATAAATATATGAGTCTTGAAAAGTTTGCAAATGTTGCCTAATATTTATTTAGAGACTATTATTGCAGAGGAGCCTGCAGGAGTGGAGAATCAGTAAGATAAAAGTGCTTTACTTGCTTGGGTTTTAAAGCAATGAATCCGCGTTTCTACTGTGAGATTTTATAGGAGAACAAATAAACCATACACAGGTATATTTATGCAATTTTTCAGGTCTACAGCCCTGGAAACAATTTGAAGGTGGAGAGCAGACTTGCCATTGCACTCACACAGGGTAGTGTAATACCCTCTGCTAGATAATAACAAGGAAAAGGAGCTGATAATAACTCCTCTCTATTAAGGATGAGCCGAACACCCCTCCCCCCGTTCAGTTCGCAACAGAATTTGCGAACAGACAACAAATGTGTGCGAACATGCAAATACCGTTAAAGTCTATGGGACACAAACGCGAAAAATCAAAAGTTCTAATTTTAACCACTTGATGATCGATGCACGCCGATATATGTCGGCGCAATGGCAGTGGTGGGCAAATGGGCATACCTGTACGTCCCCTGCCACGTACAGCGTGACCGTGCCCGCGGGACCCAGGGACTCAATGTCCGCCGGTGTCCTGGTGATCGTGTCATGGAGCCGCAGAACAAGGCATTTCCCCATTCTGCCTAGGGACATGACAGAGATCACTGCTCCCTGTGATCGGGAGCAGTGATCGCTGTCATGTCAGTGGTAGCCCATCCCCCCACAGTTAGAATCACTCCCTAGGACACACTTAACCCCTTGATCGCCCCCTAGTGTTTAACCCCTTTCCTGCCAGTGTCATTTACACAGTAATCAGTGCATTTTTACAGCACTGATCGCTGTATAAATGACAATGGTCCCAAAATAGTGTCAAAAGTGTCTGATGTGTCTGCCATATGTCGCAGTCATGATAAAAATCGCAGATCACCACTATTACTAATAAAAAAAAAAAATAAAAATGCCTTAAAACTATCCCCTATTTTGTAGATGCTATAACTTTTGCGCAAACCAATCAATATACGCTTATTGCAATTTTTTTTACAAAAAATATGTAGAAGAATACATATCGGCCTAAACTGAAGAAAGAAATAGTTTTTTTATATATTTTTGGGGGAGATTTGTTATAACAAAAAGTTAAAAATATTGCTTTTTTTTTCAAAATTTTCGCTCTTTTTTTTGCGCAAAAAATAAAAACCACAGTCCTCAAATACCACCAAAAGAAATCTCTCTTTGTGGAAAAAAAAGGACGTCAATTTTGTTTTGGTGTATAGTCGCACGGCTGTGCAATTGTCAGTTAAGGTGACGCAGTGCCAAATCGCAAAAAGTAGTCTGGTCAGGAAGGGGTTAACATGAAGCGGTTAACGGCTTATATGCAAGTTATTGCCAAAAAAAAGTGTTTGGGGACCCGGGTCCTGCCCCAGGGGACATGTATCAATGCAAATTTTTTTTTTAAAACTGATGTTTTTTAAGGAGTAGTGATTTTAAGAATGCTTAAAGTGAGACAATAAAAATGAAATATTTTGAATATGAAATATGCCTAGGGGGTCCCCTTAGTCTACCTGTAAAGCAGCAAATGTCTTCCCATGTTTAGAACATTACCGCTGCAGAATTACATTCCTAAAGGAAAAAATGTAATTTAAAATTGCTCACGGCTGTAATGTATTGCCAGATGCCGGCAATATACCGTATTTCGTATGTATTGGCGTATAACACGCACAAGTGTATAACACGCACCCTAATTTTAAGAGGGAAGTTTCAAGGAAATAACTTTCCATAGCCCGCTGCACAGCACACGGACCCCTGCACAGCACACGGACACCCTGCACAGCACACAGACCCCTGCACAGCACACGGACCCCCTGCATATTATGCAGACCCCTTTCCCTGCACAGTACACAGACTCCGTTCATTATAACCCCCCCTGCACTGCCAGCATACTCTAGAGTTGAGAAAACATCACCGCCAGCCCCTTCTCATACACCGCTCCTCCTTCGTGACTCTAATTGTAAATCATTACTGACAGGCCCTTTCTCATACAACGTTCTTCCTGTGTCACTCTCAGTGTAAATGGAAGCCTGCAATACCTCAAGTAACGCCGCTCTCTCGTGGACCCGGTCATGTGACTCTCCTCTGCTGTTTCATTGATGGTCACATGACCGCTCTCCTCCTCCAATCAAAAGCTACACTGGAGGAGGAGGCAGAGTGGGAGGAGGAGAACGGCCAGAACGAGCGGTGTTACTTGAGGTACTTGAGGTATTACAGGCTTCCATTTACATTTACATCCATTTACATTGAAAGTGACACAGGAGGAACGTTGTATGAGAAAGGGCTGGCAGTAATGTTTTCCTAATAACTTTAGAGTATGGCAGCGCTGTCCCAGGGCCAGGAGAGGTGGAGCAGCCGGCCTGACACCCCCCTAATGGATGGTACCCGGGGCGGACCACCCAAACCTCGCCCCCCTTGGTAAATAACAAAAAAATATTGGCGTATAACACCCAAGCAGGGTTTACCCCCTGTTTTCAGGGTAAAAAAGTGTGTTATATGCAGATAAATACGGTACATAAAAAAATGATTGAAAAAACAACGTGGGTCCCTCCCAGTCCATACCAGGCCCTATGCCCCCCCCCCCCCGCCATTTTTTTCTTAATTCTGTCATAGGGCTCCCCTTAACCACTTCAATACACTATATTATATATTGTACACTGCACTATATACCCTGTACTGTATTATATATACTACACTGACTGCACTATATACTCTGAACTGCAGTATATATACTATACGGACTGCACTATATTCTCTGAACTGCAGTATACATACTATATGGAGTGCACTATATAGTCTGCTGAATTGGGCCTTAGGTGTTGGTGGTGGCAGAACATGGTAACCCCTCACAGTTACTCTTGTTGGGTGCAGGAAAGGTCCCTGCTGTTAAATATTATTTCAAAAGCTGTAATTACATGCCCCTGTTAAACAGGGGCAGAAACATTGGGCCTTAGGTGTAGGTGGTGCCAGAACACTGTAACCCCTCACAGTTACTCTTGTTGGCCGCAGGAACAGGCCCTGCTTTTAAATATTATTTCAAAAATTTTAATTACATGCCCCTGTTAAACAGGGGTAGAAACATTGGGCCTTGGGTGGTGGTGCCACAACACTGTAACCCCTCACAATTACTATTGCTGGGTGCATGAAGTGGCCCTGCTGTTAAATATTATTTCAAAAAATTTAATTACATGCCACTGTTAAACAGGGTCAGGAAAATTGGGCCTTGAGTGATGGCGGTGGTGGTGCCCTAAAACCAAAAATATTGTTGTAAGCTAGCATCATCATGATTGAGGAGGAATAGGATAGACAGCATAGGCAGTCTTCAAGGGATCCCAGATCCATAACAAATTCAATCAGTTACATCAGCATCAGGTGCTTGATAGCTGCTGATCCAGGACTGATTCATTTTTATAAATGTGAGCCTATCAACGGAGTCTGTGGACAGGTGCACTCTTTGATCTGTTACAAGCCCTCCAGCAGCATTGAATGTGCATTCAGAAAGCACGCTGGATGCAGGACAGGCCAGTAGCTCGATTGAATATTGAGCAAGTTCTGGCCAGTGGTCTATCCTCAAGACCCAGTAACCCAGTGGATGCTCTGTTGGAAAGGTCTCCAAGTCTGCTCTTGCCCCTAGATATTCCTGCACCATATAATGCAGACGCTGACGATGGTTGCTTGAACCTATCAGACCTTGGCACTGAGGACTGAAAAATTGTTTAAAGGCATCGGTCAGCCGGCCACCTTCTCCACCACTCTTCCTCTGACCGAAGGAAGCCTCAGAAACACATTGTCCAGCACCAGGAAATGATAACCTTCCAGGGTCTGGAAATGCATTGCACACACTTTTCTTCAAGGCCTCCTGAAGACGTTTCATCCTCTGCGAAGGATTTTTGTAACGTGGATCAAAAAGAGTTGCCAGCCAGTAATGATCCCTCTCCTTAATACCAGGAATCCTAGGGTCCTTTCGCAGGCTTTTCAAAATCAGGGAGGCCATGCAGCGTAAGTTTGCAGAGGCATTAGATTCTGAGTCCTCTGGGTCACTAAGGATCACATTATCCGTAACTACCTCCTCCCAGCCACATACAACTCCTTGGGTTTCTGGGGACTGAAACTCATCCCTTGAAGACTGCTGCTGAGTGTTATCCTCGACATCCATGCTGACACAATCCTCTTCCTCTTCTTCCTGTGTGTTTGGCGGACATGCAGGAATGCTATCTGGATAAAGGGGGTCTTAAGAGGACAGGAAGTTCTCCTCTTCCTCCCGCTATTCTGCCTCAAGTTCCCTGTCCATGATTCCACGAAGCGTGTGCTCCAGCAGGAAGACTAGAGGGACAGTGTCACTAATGCATGCATTGTCGCTGCTAACCATCCTTGTGGCCTCCTCAAATGGTGACAGGACAGTGCATACATCCTTGATCACTAGTCACTGGCATGGTGAAAAGAAGCCAAGCTCCCCTGACCCTGCCCTGGTGCTATACTCGCACAGGTACTCACTGATGACCCTCTGCTGTGTGTGCAGGCACTGCAGCATTGCCAATGTTGAGTTACACCTGGTGGGCATGTCACAAATGAGGCGGTTGATGGGCAGCTTGCATTCCCTTAGAATGTCAGCCAGCCAAGCACTGGCATTGTATGACCATCGGAAATGACCACAGACTTTTCTGGCCTGCCTCAGGAGATCCTCTAAGCCTGGGTACCTGGTCAAGGAACGCTGCACCAACAAATTCAGGACGTGTGCCAAACATGGAACATGGGTCAAGTGTCCCTGTCGGAGGGCAGAGAGAAGGTTGGTGCCATTGTCGCATACAACCATTCCTGGCTGAAGCTGGAATGGTGTCAACTACCTCTGAGCCTGCCCCTGCAGAGCTTACGGAATCTCTGCCCCAGTGTGGCCCCTGTCCCCTAAGCACACCAACTCAAGCACCGCATGACATCTTTTTGGATGACTGCTTGTGTAGCCTCTTGAGCGTTTAGGGAGCACTGCTGGTTCAGAGGACAATTCTGCAGAAGAGGCTATAGAGGAAGATAAAGAGGAGGGAGGGGGACATACAGATGTTGTAGCAGAATCACAACTAGCTTTTTGGAGGCGTGGTGGCGGAACAATCTCCAACACTGAACCCTATCCTGCATCCTTCCCAGCTGCCATCAGAGTTATCCAGTGAACCGTGAAGGAAAGGTAACGTCCCTGCCCATGTCTGCTGGACCATGAGTCAGCGGTAATACGAACCTTACTGCTGACCGCCCTGTCCAACGAGGCCAAAACATTGCCTTCCTCATGGCAGTAGAGAGCCAGAATGGCCTTACGTGAAAAGAAATGACATTTTGGAACCTGCCACGAAAGGGTGCTGAGTCTACCAGCTGAAAAGGCAGCAGTTGCAGTGCTAGCAATTTGTCCAAGCTAGCATTTAGACGCTGAGCATATGGATGGCTGGGACCTAATTTTTTTATGGTTCAGCATCTGGGGTAGGGACATTTGCCTGCTGAAATCAACTGGTGGTTTACTGCTAGCAGTTTGGCTGCAAGTACTTGGGAAACCTATTGCTATACCTTCATTCCTCTCAGTGCAGGTTTTTGAGAGGACTGGAGTTATAGTAAGGTTTGAGATTCCAGATGAGAAGCAAGGAGAAGTCTGCCTTTTTCTATGATGTGGGTCTTTCAGGTGCTGCTGCGAACGGACTGCATGGCAGGTCATCATATGTCTGATCAAGCAATCAAGTGAGGTACAAAAAATAGGACCGATCAGGGAGTGGGAACGTAGAGATATAAAATATCTACATCAGCTTTTTACTAATGGGCAGTTAAAAACATTTCAAGAGCTTAGAGCGGAGTTTTTAATACCGAGGAAATCTTTTTTCCGATACCTCCAAATCAGGCATGCGCTTACAGTACAATTCGAGGACTCACCAATAGAATGGGGGAATATATCGACACTAGTGAATATAGTGCAAACAGAATCAACTAAGGGGTTGACCTCAGGGACGTACTCGATCCTACATAAACACGCCAGGGGCAACCATTATACCTCCGTTTTTAGAGATAAATGGGTAAGAGATCGGGTTAACATCACAAATAACCAATGGGATAGGATCCTTGAATTAGCTCCACAGGTCTCTCTCTCTCCACCTCAAAGGATGTCGCACTTGTTCCTTCTATATAGAGCTTATTTTACCCCGAAAAAACTTTTCAGCTTCGGAAGTAGAATAGACTCCTCCTGTCCAAGGTGTGGAGGGTTAGAGGGAGACATGATACATATGTTCTGGAGATGCCCCAAGCTGCACCGCTACTGGATTGAGGTAGTGGATACAATTTCTCAAGTTTTCGACGTCTCCATCGAGACAGAACCCAAGATTTGTGTACTAGGGTGGGTGGATGGGACGGGAAGGCCTAACGATACCAATATGGCAATTCTGAGATGTCTGTTCCAGGCGCGCAAACTTATAGCTCAGAGATGGCAGTCGCCCACCCCTCCTTCTAGTAGAGAATGGGAGCAAGCTGTGAATAGTATGATATTAAAGGAAAAAACACTTTATATAAGACAGGGATGTATCAATAAATTCGAAAGTCAAAAAGAAAGGGGAGGGACTTTGGACTTTTTAGACACCAACAACAAAGTATAATTTTAACAAAATTTATTTTTTTATAAAAGAGAAACACATATACAGCAAAATACGTTTAAAAACCACATCTTGTCAAAACTTCAATATAATAGATACGAGCCACACATGTAACCTAAAGTGTCTAGCCTTAGGGGCACCAACAAGGACGATCAGCTAAGGTTAGCTTGTCCGTAGGGATGAGCCGAACACCCCCGGGTTCGGTTCGCACCAGAACCTTCGAACCGACCGAAAGTTCGCGCGAATTTTCGAACCCTATACGTTATAGTGGACGCGAACGTTCAAAATCAAAAGTGCTAATTACAACGGCCAATATGCATGTTAATGTCATAAAACAGGTTGGGGACCCGGGTCCTGCCCCAGGGGACATATATCAATGCAAAAAGAACTTTTAAAAACTAACGTTTTTTCGGGAGCAGTCATTTTAATGATGCATAAAGTGAAAAAAAAAAAAGTGAAATTTTCCTTTAAATATGGTACCTGGGGGGTGTCCAAAGTATGCCTGTGAAGTGGCATGTGTTTCCCGTGTTTAGAACTGTCCTTGCACAAAATGACATTTGTAAAGGAAAAAAAGAAGCCATTTAAAACCACTTGCGGCTTTAGGTTTGTTCTTAAGTAGAATCTGAACAGGTACATTATGAAGTGTAGCTCCATCCCAAAAAAATCTATTTTTATGCTTTTTGGAGAACATAGGGAGGGGTTATCACCCCTGTAACATTTGCTGTCTTTGCACATCTGTTCAGAACATGTCACCTCACTTTCCGTCCCAATGACAAATGTTTTTGGAAAAGTGGGGTTTTAATTGAAACAAGGATTGGTGATAAAGCATCAGTAGAGAGGAGATACCTTTTTCCCAAATTAAATCTAACATGATAGAATTTCCCTTCCTAGGGGTAGATTTCCTCTCACTTCCTGTTTTCTATTTCCGTTTGCAAGTAGGATTCGTTTGTAAGTTGGATGTTTGAAAGTAGGGGCCTGCCGTATATACTCTGCAGAAATTTGCCCTATTAGATGTTGGTGTAGCCACAAGACTGGTGGGCACAGGAATGGGCCCTGCTGTGAGTTATTAGATCAAGATTTGTAATTGCATGCACCTGTTGAACAGGGCAGAAAAATTGGGCCTTGGTGGTGGTGGTGGTGGTGGACGGTGTTGCCACAAGACTGTAAGCCCTCACAGTGACTCTTGGTGGGCGCAGGAATGGGCCCTGCTGTGAGTTATTAGATCAAGATTTGTAATTGCAAGCACCTGATGAACAGGGCAGAAAAATTGGGCCTTTGGCGGTGGTGGTGGACGGTGTTGCCACAAGACTGTAGGCCCTCATAGTTACTCTTGGTGGGCGCAGGAATGGGCCCTGCTGTGAGTTATTAGATCAAGATTTGTAATTGCAAGCACCTGATGAACAGGGCAGAAAAATTGGGCCTTTGGCGGTGGTGGTGGATGGTGTTGCCACAAGACTGTAGGCCCTCATAGTTACTCTTGGTGGGCGCAGGAATGGGCCCTGCTGTGAGTTATTAGATCAAGATTTGTAATTGCAAGCACCTGATGAACAGGGCAGAAAAATTGGGCCTTTGGCGGTGGTGGTGGACGGTGTTGCCACAAGACTGCAGGCCCTCATAGTTACTCTTGGTGGGCGCAGGAATGGGCCCTGCTGTGAACTATTAGATCAAGATTTGTAATTACCCGCCCCTGTTAAACAGGGGCTGAAAAATTGTGCCTTAGGCACTGGTGCTGGTGCCACAACACTGCAACCCCTCACAGAGACTGTACTTGGAGCACAGCAGTCACACGTGTTGCGAAGCATTTTTTTAAAAAATTGTAAGTACACGCCCCTGTTAAACAGGGGCTGAAAAATTGTGCCTTAGGCACTGGTGCTGGTGCCACAACACTGCAACCCGGCCCTCACAGATACTGTACTTGGAGCACAGCAGTCACACGTGTTGCGAAGCATTTTTTTAAAAAATTGTAAGTACACGCCCCTGTTAAACAGGGGCTGAAAAATTGTGCCTTAGGCACTGGTGCTGGTGCCACAACACTGCAACCCGGCCCTCACAGATACTGTACTTGGAGCACAGCAGTCACACGTGTTGCGAAGCATTTTTTTAAAAAATTTTAAGTACCCGCCCCTGTTAAACAGGGGCTGAAAAATTGTGCCTTAGGCACTGGTGCTGGTGCCACAACACTGCAACCCGGCCCTCACAGATACTGTACTTGGAGCACAGCAGTCACACGTGTTGCGAAGCATTTTTTTTAAAAAATTGTAAGTACACGCCCCTGTTAAACAGGGGCTGAAAAATTGTGCCTTAGGCACTGGTGTGGTGGCATGGATCATTGAGGAGGAGGAAGAGGATAGTCAGTGAACATAAGAGGACAGTCACTCAGCATCAGCATAGGCAGTCTTGAAGGGATGTGACATTAAAAATTATTCGGTTATATCCGCCTCAGGTGCCTGGTAGCTGGTGGTGATCCAAGACTGATTCATTTTGATGAATGTCAGTCGATCAACCGAGGCGGTGGACAGGCGCACCCTATGATCAGTCACAAATCCTCCAGCAGCACTGAATGTGCGTTCGGAAAGAACGCTGGAGGCAGGACAGGCCAGTAGCTCAATTGCATACTGTGCAAGCTCTGGCCAGTGATCCATCCTCAGGACCCAGTAAGCCAGAGGATTTTCGGTGGGAAAGGTGTCCAAGTCTGACCTTGCCCCAAGGTATTCCTGCACCATGTATATCAGACGCTGGCGATGGTTGCTGGAACCGATCATACCTTGGGGCTGCGGACTAAAAAATTGTCTGAACGCATCGGTCAGACGTCCACCTTCCCCACCGCTCCTTCTGCCACTGACCGAAGCCTCAGCAACTCGTCGCCCAGGACCAGGAGTTTGTAGCCTCCCAGTTTCTGGGAACGCGTTGCACAGACCTTTCTGCAAGGCCTTCCTGAGATGTCTCATCCTCTGCTCCCTCTGCGACGGCAAGATAAGGTCCACAACCTTACCCTTGTACCGCGGATCAAGGAGAGTGGCCAGCCAGTAATGGTCCCTCTCCTTGATCCGAAGAACACGAGGATCCTTCCGCAGGCTTTGCAGGATCAGGGAGGCCATGCAGCGTAGGTTAGCTGAGGCATTCGGTCCGGAGTCTTCTGGGTCACTGAGGATGACATGATCGCCAGCCACCTCCTCCCAGCCACGTACAAGTCCACTGGTTTGTTGGGACTGTACATCATCCCTAAAAGACTGCTGCTGCTGATGCTGAGTGCCAGGCTCCACCTCCATGCTCACACAATCCTCCTCCTCCTCCTCCTCCTCCTCATCCTCTTCCTGTGTGATGGGTGGGACAGAAGGAACACTGTCCGGATAAAGGGGGCCTTGAGAGGCAAGGAAGTCCTCCTCTTCCTGCCTCTGTTCTGCCTCAAGTGCCCTGTCCATTATCCCGCGCAGCGTATGCTCCAACAGGTGGACAAGAGGGACAGTGTCACTGATGCATGCACTGTCACTGCTCACCATCCTCGTGGCCTCCTCAAATGGTGAGAGGACAGTGCATGCATCCCTGATCATGCTCCACTGACGTGGGGAAAAAAAACCAAGCTCCCCTGACCCTGTCCTGGTGCCGTAGTCGCAAAGGTACTCATTGATGGCCCTCTGCTGCGTGTGCAGTCGCTGCAGCATGGCCAACGTTGAGTTCCACCTGGTGGGCATGTCACATATTAGGCGGTTCTTGGGCAGGTTCAGCTCCTTTTGCAGCTCAGTCAGCCGAGCACTGGCATTATAAGATCGGCGGAAATGCACACAGACTTTCCTGGCCTGCCTCAGGACATCCTGTAAGCCTGGGAACCTGCCCAAGAACCGCTGCACCACCAGGTTGAGGACGTGAGCCATGCAGGGCACATGGGTGAGCTGCCCCTGTCGCAGGGCGGAGAGGAGGTTGGTGCCATTGTCAGAAACGACCATTCCTGGCTTAAGCTGACGTGGCGTCAACCACCTCTCGGCCTGCCCCTGCAGAGCTGCCAGAACCTCTGGCCCAGTGTGGCTCCTGTCCCCCAAACACACCAGCGCAAGCACGGCATGGCATCTTTTTGCCTGCGTACTTGCGTAGCCCCTTGTACGCCTACGGAGCACCGCTAGTTCCAAGGACAGAGCACTGGAGGAAGAAGAAGAGGAGGGGGTGGAGGAGAGAGGTGTGTCACAACCAGTAGCAGTAGTAGCGTTTTGGAGGCGTGGTGGCGGAACAACCTCCAACATTACTGCACCTTGTCCTGCATCCCTCCCAGCTGCCAATAGAGTGACCCAATGGGCCGTGAAAGAAAGGTACCGTCCCTGTCCATGCCTGCTGGACCATGAGTCAGCGGTAATATGCACCTTACCGCTGACCGCCCTGTCCAGCGAGGCATGGACATTGCCCTCCACATGCCGGTAGAGAGACGGAATCGCCTTCCGCGAGAAAAAGTGGCGTTTGGGAACCTGCCACTGAGGAACCGCACATTGAACAAACTCACGGAAGGGGGGCCGAGTCTACCAACTGAAAAGGCAGCAGTTGAAGTGCTAGCAATTTAGCCAGGCTAGCATTCAACCGCTGGGCATGTGGATGGCTGGGAGTGTACTTCTTTCTACGGTCCAGCAGCTGGGGCAGGGAAATTTGCCTGCTGCAATCGGACGTCGGTGTACTGCAAGTACTTGGTTGTGACACACCTAATTCTACACCTTCAGTCCTCTCAGAGCAGCTTTCAGAGAGGACTGAAGGTGTAGTGGGGATGGAGATCCCAGCTGAGGAGCAAGGAGAGGTCCGCTTAGTTCTTTGGTGTGGGTTTTTTATGTGTGCCTGCCAACGAGCTGCATGGCAGGTCGCCATATGTCTGGTCATGCTTGTCGTGCCCAAGCGGCTGATGTTTTGGCCACGCGAGATACGCTTGAGACAAATATTGCAAATAGCAGTGGTGCGATCTGCTGCACTCGTCTCAAAAAAGGCCCACACCAAAGAACTTTTCTGATAACGTGCAGAGGCAGCGCCCTGCACAGGCGGAGCTCTGCGGTGTTGTACAGTTGCTGTGCTGGCCTCTACCTGGCCTCCAGGGGGCATCCTGCCTCGTTGGACATGTGACGCCGCATCCTCCTCCTCCTCGTCCTCCTCCTCATCCTCTCTCCCTTGAGGCACCCACGTGGAGTCAGTGACCTCATCATCCCCTCCCTCTTCACCACTAGAGCAAACCTGGCAGTAAGCTGCAGCTGGTGGAACAGTACTGCCAGATTCCTCAAGCTGGGTATCGTCATCCGAGCCTTCGAATCGTTGGGCATCCTCCTGGAGCATGTACCCAACACTGTGCTCAAAGAGTTCGGGGGACTCCTCAGGAGGACATGGTGGGTCTAGGGAAGGGGTGGCTGATGATGCTCTGTCAGTACCCTGAGCCTGGGTGAGAGAGGATGAGGAGGATGAGGAGGGCTTGGTCATCCATTCTACCAAGCCTTCAGCATGATGCGGCTCCACATGTCCAGCTGCCGAAAACAAAGACGCGCGTGTCCCATGGCCACGTGCTGATGACGATGCACGACCACGTCCACGTCCACGGCCACGTCCACTAGAAACAGAGCCTGCCTGCCCTGTGTTCTTGGCTCTGCACGCTCTGCCTCCCCTTGGCGGTCTTCCAGCCATTGTAGTCGGTAGTCCTGTGGGTGCTGCTGAGAAGAATATATAGGAGCTCTGTGTGATGCCACTAACACACTAGAAGTCCTATGGGTGCTTCTGCAAAGAAAATAGAGGAGCTCTGTGTGATGCCACTAACACACTAGAAGTCCTGTGGGTGCTGCTGAGAAGAAAATATAGGAGCTCTGTGTGATGCCACTAACACACTACAAGTCCTATGGGTGCTTCTGCAAAGAAAATAGAGGAGCTCTGTGTGATGCCACTAACACACTAGAAGTCCTGTGGGTGCTTCTGCAAAGAAAATAGAGGAGCTCTGTGTGATGCCACTAACACACTAGAAGTCCTGTGGGTGCTGCTGAGAAGAATATAGAGGAGCTCTGTGTGATGCCACTAACACACTAGAAGTCCTATGGGTGCTTCTGCAAAGAAAATATAGGAGCTCTGTGTGATGCCACTAACACACTAGAAGTCCTGTGGGTGCTTCTGCAAAGAAAATAGAGGAGCTCTGTGTGATGCCACTAACACACTAGAAGTCCTGTGGGTGCTGCTGAGAAGAAAATATAGGAGCTCTGTGTGATGCCACTAACACACTACAAGTCCTATGGGTGCTTCTGCAAAGAAAATAGAGGAGCTCTGTGTGATGCCACTAACACACTAGAAGTCCTGTGGGTGCTTCTGCAAAGAAAATAGAGGAGCTCTGTGTGATGCCACTAACACACTAGAAGTCCTGTGGGTGCTGCTGAGAAGAATATATAGGAGCTCTGTGTGATGCCACTAACACACTAGAAGTCCTATGGGTGCTCCTGCAAAGAAAATATAGGAGCTCTGTGTGATGCCACTAACACACTAGAAGTCCTATGGGTGCTTCTGCAAAGAAAATATAGGAGCTCTGTGTGATGCCACTAACACACTAGAAGTCCTGTGGGTGCTTCTGCAAAGAAAATAGAGGAGCTCTGTGTGATGCCACTAACACACTAGAAGTCCTGTGGGGTGCTGCTGAGAAGAATATATAGGAGCTCTGTGTGATGCTACTAACACACTAGAAGTCCTATGGGTGCTTCTGCAAAGAAAATATAGGAGCTCTGTGTGATGCCACTAACACACTAGAAGTCCTATGGGTGCTTCTGCAAAGAAAATATAGGAGCTCTGTGTGATGCCACTAACACACTAGAAGTCCTGTGGGTGCTTCTGCAAAGAAAATAGAGGAGCTCTGTGTGATGCCACTAACACACTAGAAGTCCTGTGGGTGCTTCTGCAAAGAAAATAGAGGAGCTCTGTGTGATGCCACTAACACACTAGAAGTCCTGTGGGTGCTTCTGCAAAGAAAATAGAGGAGCTCTGTGTGATGCCACTAACACACTAGAAGTCCTGTGGGTGCTTCTGCAAAGAAAATAGAGGAGCTCTGTGTGATGCCACTAACACACTAGAAGTCCTATGGGTGCTTCTGCAAAGAAAATAGAGGAGCTCTGTGTGATGCCACTAACACACTAGAAGTCCTGTGGGTGCTTCTGCAAAGAAAATAGAGGAGCTCTGTGTGATGCCACTAACACACTAGAAGTCCTGTGGGTGCTGCTGAGAAGAATATATAGGAGCTCTGTGTGATGCCACTAACACACTAGAAGTCCTATGGGTGCTTCTGCAAAGAAAATAGAGGAGCTCTGTGTGATGGGACTAACACACTTCAAGTCCTATAGGTGCTTCTGGGAAGAAAATAAAGGTCTGTGTGATGGGACTAACACACTTCAAGTCCTATAGGTGCTTCTGGGAACAAAATATAGCTCTGTGTGTGTGATGGGACTAACACACTTCAAGTCCTATAGGTGCTTCTGGGAAGAAAATATAGCTCTGTGTGTGTGATGGGACTAACACACTTCAAGTCCTATAGGTGCTTCTGGGAACAAAATATAGCTCTGTGTGTGTGATGGGACTAACACACTTCAAGTCCTATAGGTGCTTCTGGGAAGAAAATAAAGGTCTGTGTGTGTGATGGGACTAACACACTTCAAGTCCTATAGGTGCTTCTGGGAACAAAATATAGCTCTGTGTGTGTGATGGGACTAACACACTTCAAGTCCTATAGGTGCTTCTGGGAAGAAAATATAGCTCTGTGTGTGTGATGGGACTAACACACTTCAAGTCCTATAGGTGCTTCTGGGAACAAAATATAGCTCTGTGTGTGTGATGGGACTAACACACTTCAAGTCCTATAGGTGCTTCTGGGAAGAAAATAAAGGTCTGTGTGATGGGACTAACACACTTCAAGTCCTATAGGTGCTTCTGGGAACAAAATATAGCTCTGTGTGTGTGATGGGACTAACACACTTCAAGTCCTATAGGTGCTTCTGGGAACAAAATATAGCTCTGTGTGTGTGATGGGACTAACACACTTCAAGTCCTATAGGTGCTTCTGGGAAGAAAATATAGCTCTGTGTGTGTGATGGGACTAACACACTTCAAGTCCTATAGGTGCTTCTGGGAACAAAATATAGCTCTGTGTGTGTGATGGGACTAACACACTTCAAGTCCTATAGGTGCTTCTGGGAACAAAATATAGCTCTGTGTGTGTGATGGGACTAACACACTTCAAGTCCTATAGGTGCTTCTGGGAACAAAATATAGCTCTGTGTGTGTGATGGGACTAACACACTTCAAGTCCTATAGGTGCTTCTGGGAAGAAAATATAGCTCTGTGTGTGTGATGGGACTAACACACTTCAAGTCCTATAGGTGCTTCTGGGAACAAAATATAGCTCTGTGTGTGTGATGGGACTAACACACTTCAAGTCCTATAGGTGCTTCTGGGAACAAAATATAGCTCTGTGTGTGTGATGGGACTAACACACTTCAAGTCCTATAGGTGCTTCTGGGAACAAAATATAGCTCTGTGTGTGTGATGGGACTAACACACTTCAAGTCCTATAGGTGCTTCTGGGAAGAAAATAAAGGTCTGTGTGATGGGACTAACACACTTCAAGTCCTATAGGTGCTTCTGGGAACAAAATATAGCTCTGTGTGTGTGATGGGACTAACACACTTCAAGTCCTATAGGTGCTTCTGGGAAGAAAATATAGCTCTGTGTGTGTGATGGGACTAACACACTTCAAGTCCTATAGGTGCTTCTGGGAAGAAAATATAGCTCTGTGTGTGTGATGGGACTAACACACTTCAAGTCCTATAGGTGCTTCTGGGAAGAAAATAAAGGTCTGTGTGATGGGACTAACACACTTCAAGTCCTATAGGTGCTTCTGGGAACAAAATATAGCTCTGTGTGTGTGATGGGACTAACACACTTCAAGTCCTATAGGTGCTTCTGGGAAGAAAATATAGCTCTGTGTGTGTGATGGGACTAACACACTTCAAGTCCTATAGGTGCTTCTGGGAAGAAAATATAGCTCTGTGTGTGTGATGGGACTAACACACTTCAAGTCCTATAGGTGCTTCTGGGAACAAAATATAGCTCTGTGTGTGTGATGGGACTAACACACTTCAAGTCCTATAGGTGCTTCTGGGAACAAAATATAGCTCTGTGTGTGTGATGGGACTAACACACTTCAAGTCCTATAGGTGCTTCTGGGAACAAAATATAGCTCTGTGTGTGTGATGGGACTAACACACTTCAAGTCCTATAGGTGCTTCTGGGAACAAAATATAGCTCTGTGTGTGTGATGGGACTAACACACTTCAAGTCCTATAGGTGCTTCTGGGAAGAAAATATAGCTCTGTGTGTGTGATGGGACTAACACACTTCAAGTCCTATAGGTGCTTCTGGGAAGAAAATATAGCTCTGTGTGTGTGATGGGACTAACACACTTCAAGTCCTATAGGTGCTTCTGGGAACAAAATATAGCTCTGTGTGTGTGATGGGACTAACACACTTCAAGTCCTATAGGTGCTTCTGGGAAGAAAATATAGCTCTGTGTGTGTGATGGGACTAACACACTTCAAGTCCTATAGGTGCTTCTGGGAACAAAATATAGCTCTGTGTGTGTGATGGGACTAACACACTTCAAGTCCTATAGGTGCTTCTGGGAAGAAAATAAAGGTCTGTGTGATGGGACTAACACACTTCAAGTCCTATAGGTGCTTCTGGGAACAAAATATAGCTCTGTGTGTGTGATGGGACTAACACACTTCAAGTCCTATAGGTGCTTCTGGGAAGAAAATATAGCTCTGTGTGTGTGATGGGACTAACACACTTCAAGTCCTATAGGTGCTTCTGGGAACAAAATATAGCTCTGTGTGTGTGATGGGACTAACACACTTCAAGTCCTATAGGTGCTTCTGGGAAGAAAATATAGCTCTGTGTGTGTGATGGGACTAACACACTTCAAGTCCTATAGGTGCTTCTGGGAACAAAATATAGCTCTGTGTGTGTGATGGGACTAACACACTTCAAGTCCTATAGGTGCTTCTGGGGAAGAAAATATAGCTCTGTGTGTATGATGGGACTAACACACTTCAAGTCCTATAGGTGCTTCTGGGAACAAAATATAGCTCTGTGTGTGTGATGGGACTAACACACTTCAAGTCCTATAGGTGCTTCTGGGAACAAAATATAGGAGCTCTGCCTGCCTGCCACGAACACACTTCAAGTCCTATAGGTGCTTCTGGGAACAAAATATAGCTCTGTGTGTGTGATGGGACTAACACACTTCAAGTCCTATAGGTGCTTCTGGGAACAAAATATAGCTCTGTGTGTGTGATGGGACTAACACACTTCAAGTCCTATAGGTGCTTCTGGGAACAAAATATAGCTCTGTGTGTGTGATGGGACTAACACACTTCAAGTCCTATAGGTGCTTCTGGGAAGAAAATATAGCTCTGTGTGTGTGATGGGACTAACACACTTCAAGTCCTATAGGTGCTTCTGGGAAGAAAATATAGCTCTGTGTGTGTGATGGGACTAACACACTTCAAGTCCTATAGGTGCTTCTGGGAACAAAATATAGCTCTGTGTGTGTGATGGGACTAACACACTTCAAGTCCTATAGGTGCTTCTGGGAAGAAAATATAGCTCTGTGTGTGTGATGGGACTAACACACTTCAAGTCCTATAGGTGCTTCTGGGAAGAAAATAAAGGTCTGTGTGATGGGACTAACACACTTCAAGTCCTATAGGTGCTTCTGGGAACAAAATATAGCTCTGTGTGTGTGATGGGACTAACACACTTCAAGTCCTATAGGTGCTTCTGGGAAGAAAATATAGCTCTGTGTGTGTGATGGGACTAACACACTTCAAGTCCTATAGGTGCTTCTGGGAACAAAATATAGCTCTGTGTGTGTGATGGGACTAACACACTTCAAGTCCTATAGGTGCTTCTGGGAACAAAATATAGGAGCTCTGCCTGCCTGCCACGAACACACTTCAAGTCCTATAGGTGCTTCTGGGAACAAAATATAGCTCTGTGTGTGTGATGGGACTAACACACTTCAAGTCCTATAGGTGCTTCTGGGAACAAAATATAGCTCTGTGTGTGTGATGGGACTAACACACTTCAAGTCCTATAGGTGCTTCTGGGAACAAAATATAGCTCTGTGTGTGTGATGGGACTAACACACTTCAAGTCCTATAGGTGCTTCTGGGAAGAAAATATAGCTCTGTGTGTGTGATGGGACTAACACACTTCAAGTCCTATAGGTGCTTCTGGGAAGAAAATATAGCTCTGTGTGTGTGATGGGACTAACACACTTCAAGTCCTATAGGTGCTTCTGGGAACAAAATATAGCTCTGTGTGTGTGATGGGACTAACACACTTCAAGTCCTATAGGTGCTTCTGGGAAGAAAATATAGCTCTGTGTGTGTGATGGGACTAACACACTTCAAGTCCTATAGGTGCTTCTGGGAACAAAATATAGCTCTGTGTGTGTGATGGGACTAACACACTTCAAGTCCTATAGGTGCTTCTGGGAAGAAAATAAAGGTCTGTGTGATGGGACTAACACACTTCAAGTCCTATAGGTGCTTCTGGGAACAAAATATAGCTCTGTGTGTGTGATGGGACTAACACACTTCAAGTCCTATAGGTGCTTCTGGGAAGAAAATATAGCTCTGTGTGTGTGATGGGACTAACACACTTCAAGTCCTATAGGTGCTTCTGGGAACAAAATATAGCTCTGTGTGTGTGATGGGACTAACACACTTCAAGTCCTATAGGTGCTTCTGGGAAGAAAATATAGCTCTGTGTGTGTGATGGGACTAACACACTTCAAGTCCTATAGGTGCTTCTGGGAACAAAATATAGCTCTGTGTGTGTGATGGGACTAACACACTTCAAGTCCTATAGGTGCTTCTGGGAAGAAAATATAGCTCTGTGTGTGTGATGGGACTAACACACTTCAAGTCCTATAGGTGCTTCTGGGAACAAAATATAGGAGCTCTGCCTGCCTGCCACGAACACACTACAAGTCCTATAGGTGCTTCTGGGAACAAAATATAGGAGCTCTGCCTGCCTGCCACGAACACACTACAAGTCCTATAGGTGCTTCTGGGAACAAAATATAGGAGCTCTGCCTGCCACGAACACACTACAAGTCCTATAGGTGCTTCTGGTAACAAAATATAGGAGCTCTGCCTGCCTGCCACGAACACACTACAAGTCCTATAGGTGCTTCTGGTAACAAAATATAGGAGCTCTGCCTGCCTGCCACGAACACACTACAAGTCCTATAGATGCTTCTGGTAACAAAATATAGGAGCTCTGCCTGCCTGCCACGAACACACTACAAGCCCCTCTTTCTCAATCAATCTTTGTAACTGAATCTATCTAACTCAATCTCTGTAAGTGAATCTCTCTACCTAACTAAATCCAGCAGAGTGTCACAGATCTAGCCTGCTCAATCTGCGCCGGAACAGCATGTGACCGGCGCAGACGGCGTGGCGGCCTTTTATCGGGGGGGGGGGCGTGTACTACAGCCCCTGAGCTGTAATTGGCTACAGGCGTCCTGCCTGTAGCCAATTATGGCTCTTCGAGTTTCCGGGGCTGTGATTGGCCAAGCATGCGGGGTCACAGTGCATGCTTGGCCAATCATCAGCCAGCAATGCACTGCGCCGGCCGCGCCGGCCGCAATGCATTGCGGGGCCGCTCGCAACACACGAACGTGTTGCGAGCGGCCAAAATAGTTCTGGGCTCGCCGAGCGAGCGAACGCCCGGTGCTCGATGCGAACGGGGGTTCGCATCGAGCACCGGGCCCATCCCTACTTGTCCGGTAGTTTGTAGGGTGTCCAACGATGAGGCGAGGGTACAGTAGGGCGAAGATATTCGTGACAGTAGCTCTACATGTTTCGCGTTTTACGTGAACGCTTCATCTGGAGCGTGACAATAAGGTAACTGACAAGAGAATAACAGTTTAGAAAAACACATAATGAGCATATATGTACAACATATTATATACATAGATCATGATCATAACAATCTATAAGTTATATGACTTCGTTAGCTCATGACGGTGCTGGAGAGGCATCAGACCACCAGTTGTAGCCGCAAAGGTAGAGGCCAATAATCCATCACACAATGGGGGCGTATATGATATAATGAAATGCTGCGCAAAAGGTATAAATAATATAAAACAACTTACTGAAGTTTAAGTGTGACTGGATGATGTGATAAACAGAAAAATGTGTCCCCAAAAATCCAGTAGGCCGTGTATAGGTGGATCACCAGTTGGAGGTAAAAGAGTAGAATTACAGGTTGATCGCTAGTCAAAGTCCTAATTGGCGTCAGAAAATGCAAAATATTGATTTTTATATTGAGAAATACAATTGTCAACATACATTGTGAAGTTGGGCCGCAATCTGCATTAATGTAGGCTCACCTGGATCGGTGGTGCGTAGTTAAAATAGACCTATCACCTATGGGGTAGTTTGTGTGAGTCTATCACAAACCCAGTAGTTGCCCAAGGTAAATAGGAAATAGGCTGAGTATCCAGGGAGTTAGCAGACCAGGTCCAAGAGCTGCTGATATTAAAGGCAGAAATCTGAAAGAATGTATAAAGGGGTATTGGTGAAAGTATCCGCCAAGTTCCCCACAATAGGGGGGAAGGGAGATAACCAAGTAAACAGCGTGTCTTAAAATAAGGGCTTACCCTAAGGACAGCCCGGCTGGCTTGAATCCAACGGCGTCCAAGCGGCGAGCTGGTGGGGGACGCTGGCCTGGAGCACACAGTGTGTGCTACATATACGTCCCATCCGTAGTCAGCAATATCCAGCGTACGCCGGCGTGACGTCATCCGGATCGGCCGCCGCGCCTTGCGCGGCCTCCTTTGGATCCTCTGCCCCACGCACATGCGCAATCCGCCTTGCACGGTCGCGCCTCATTACGCAGGCGAGATGCGGTGCACGGGCGCATGCGCACTGCGTATCGGCGGCCGATCCGGATGACGTCACGCCGGCGTACGCCGGATATTGCTGACTACGGATGGGACGTATATGTAGCACACACTGTGTGCTCCAGGCCAGCGTCCCCCACCAGCTCGCCGCTTGGACGCCGTTGGATTCAAGCCAGCCGGGCTGTCCTTAGGGTAAGCCCTTATTTTAAGACACGCTGTTTACTTGGTCATCTCCCTTCCCCCCTATTGTGGGGAACTTGGCGGATACTTTCACCAATACCCCTTTATACATTCTTTCAGATTTCTGCCTTTAATATCAGCAGCTCTTGGACCTGGTCTGCTAACTCCCTGGATACTCAGCCTATTTCCTATTTACCTGGGGCAACTACTGGGTTTGTGATAGACTCACACAAACTACCCCATAGGTGATAGGTCTATTTTAACTACGCACCACCGATCCAGGTGGGCCTACATTAATGCAGATTGCGGCCCAACTTCACAATGTAATAGAGACAAAATTGGGTTAGGTCAACTGACTTCACAGGGTTTGGGAGAATTTAGAAGGTGTGTGCCACATCCGATATTGAAAAGAAGCAAAAAAGGGGTTTATTCCCCTAGGTTTGTGGACTTTTGATTGGCACTACTATGCTTTCCCAAAGAAAAATATATAGATTGTATAAATAGTAACAAAATGTTTATTAAAGTATAAAAAGGAACATAGGGGTCATGTAGAACATGCTCAATAAAAATACATCAAATCAGTATACATAAACTTATATGTGACATTAGACCAGACGCGTTTCGGAGTAGGTAGATTCCTCCTTCTTCAGTGGTCGTAGTGTCGAGTCTATAGTTTATACCTAAATATAAAAGGTATATGTATGTATGAGTTCAACATGAAAGGTACATTATGGGAACAGTGTTATACAAAATGGGCATAGATAGCATTGATTAAAAGATATATGGGTGGTAGGCAGTGTATTACTTTTAGAGCGACAAACCGTAAAATCGTAAATATGATCATATGCACTCACGTGTGTGTTGATGCAGAGATGGAAAGGGTTGTTCCCCCTTGATAAAAACAGGATATAGGATAAAGCATCGGCACAACAAGGGGTGGTTAGGTCGCAAGCAAAATCTCACTTTTCACATAGGCAATCAGATATTTTGTTCTCACGTGGAGAGTAGTCTAGGTATATCGGAGCTTCAAGACACTATGAGACCGAAAACGTCCCAATAGGGTCTAATTTCGAGTTTAAAGTTTAAAGAGGCTGTGAAGAGTCGAGCAAACGAGGACCGTGGTTCTGCTGGGGTCAACAAAACAAACCCGAACAAACCTCTGTAAAGAAGAAGTAACAAGTTTGATATGAATTGTATGGTAGCTAATGAGCAATATAAAGCAAGGTAAAAATTATAACCATTTTGCTTGTAAAATTATTTAAAGGGAACAGGTGAACCTACAATTAGTTGGTATAAATGATAGAGCTTAGTGGTGGTTCTTAAACATTGGTTGTTGGTTAGTGAATCTAAACAAAAGGGCTCTATGTTAATGCTTAAACAGACAATGTTGGTGTGCTAATACATCAAAGCATTTTTAAACAATTATGGTTGAAAAATAATGGAGCATAAAGTAGATTTCCATCAAAGGAGTAGCAGGATGGAGAGATAAGATCAAGTGTCCATAAGGTAGTGGTTATGGTAAGAACATACCTTCTGTATTCAACATAGAGAGTTAAGTTGCCTGTTCCTCTGGTGGTGCTGTCAGAGCTTTAAAGATCTGAACAGTGTGGTTATGTAGGCGTAGCCACTCCCCCAATCAGCCGTTATCAGGAACAGCTGGCTGGTGAGGGGTGGGAGGTTTGTGGGAAGGGTCGGCCCCCCGAGCGGTGTGCGCGCGGTCCCATCCAGACATAGCATGTATGTCGTAGGATGCGGCCCCGCCCACTCCCCCCGCCGGCACGTACGGCCTCAAAATCGGAGCGCGCATGCCCAGTGGGTGGAGAAGGATGGCAGGTAGCTCCTCCCACGGGTATCGCGCAGCCGAATGGATGAGGCCGAAAGGGGAGGGAGGGCGTGGAACACAGCCTCCCCTCCCGTCGCCGCACCGCCCAGGTGGGCGGGCGGCTTACGTGCCGGGCAGTTAAACGGGTCCAGGTGCCGACTCAAAAACACAGCCATCTAGTGGGAAGATAGAGCGTTTTAAGATTCTGTCATTTCTGTTGAGACATAGGCAAAGAACGGATCCTATGCCTCAAAGTATCAAAGACAGAAGGGGACACATTAAGCCTGGTAGTTAGCCTCTGTAAAGTGCATAAAGTCTCCCCCTAGCAATAGGGGGGGGGGAAAAACCTGTGTATCAAGCCAGGAAAGTGAGAGAGAGCAGCATCCAAATATAACACTCCTTGTGTGCCGGCGCCTGTTTAAAATACAATGTATACATTACAGTGTTCAACACATTAGTATAGTCTTACCAATATTTACAGAGTGGGTTTCCCTATTCCATATATAATCTGTCACAAACCGTGCAGAGATAGATGGAGTAGGTGTACAGTATTCATACATAGATATAAACATATTACAGTAGTTGTTCAGAAATGTGCAGAACGGATATGTATATATTCAACATATATACTCCATATATAATCTGTCACAAACCGTGCAGAGGTAGATGGAGTAGGTATACAGTATTCATACATAGATAAACATATTACACTAGTTGTTTAGAAATGTGCAGAACAAACAGGCTCCAGGATTAAACAAAACTATCTGGTTTAAACCCTTTTTGGAGGGCTTTGTATCTGGGGGTATGGAAAAATAAACACCAATACAATCTAACATGCATTGGTTAATAACAACGCATACGCCAACAATCACATCTATTATAGTTATCTGTAATCCATGACATAAACGAACCTTGATCAGATAGCTGACTCAAATGACAGATGTTGAATATACACATATTTGTTCTGCACATTTCTAAACAACTAGTGTAATATGTTTATCTATGTATGAATACTGTATACCTACTCCATCTACCTCTGCACGGTTTGTGACAGATTATATATGGAGTATATATGTTGAATATATACATATCCGTTCTGCACATTTCTGAACAACTACTGTAATATGTTTATATCTATGTATGAATACTGTACACCTACTCCATCTATCTCTGCACGGTTTGTGACAGATTATATATGGAATAGGGAAACCCACTCTGTAAAAATTGGTAAGACTATACTAATGTGTTGAACACTGTAATGTATACATTGTATTTTAAACAGGCGCCGGCACACAAGGAGTGTTATATTTGGATGCTGCTCTCTCTCACTTTCCTGGCTTGATACACAGGTTTTTTCCCCCCCTATTGCTAGGGGGAGACTTTATGCACTTTACAGAGGCTAACTACCAGGCTTAATGTGTCCCCTTCTGTCTTTGATACTTTGAGGCATAGGATCCGTTCTTTGCCTATGTCTCAACAGAAATGACAGAATCTTAAAACGCTCTATCTTCCCACTAGATGGCTGTGTTTTTGAGTCGGCACCTGGACCCGTTTAACTGCCCGGCACGTAAGCCGCCCGCCCACCTGGGCGGTGCGGCGACGGGAGGGGAGGCTGTGTTCCACGCCCTCCCTCCCCTTTCGGCCTCATCCATTCGGCTGCGCGATACCCGTGGGAGGAGCTACCTGCCATCCTTCTCCACCCACTGGGCATGCGCGCTCCGATTTTGAGGCCGTACGTGCCGGCGGGGGGAGTGGGCGGGGCCGCATCCTACGACATACATGCTATGTCTGGATGGGACCGCGCGCACACCGCTCGGGGGGCCGACCCTTCCCACAAACCTCCCACCCCTCACCAGCCAGCTGTTCCTGATAACGGCTGATTGGGGGAGTGGCTACGCCTACATAACCACACTGTTCAGATCTTTAAAGCTCTGACAGCACCACCAGAGGAACAGGCAACTTAACTCTCTATGTTGAATACAGAAGGTATGTTCTTACCATAACCACTACCTTATGGACACTTGATCTTATCTCTCCATCCTGCTACTCCTTTGATGGAAATCTACTTTATGCTCCATTATTTTTCAACCATAATTGTTTAAAAATGCTTTGATGTATTAGCACACCAACATTGTCTGTTTAAGCATTAACATAGAGCCCTTTTGTTTAGATTCACTAACCAACAACCAATGTTTAAGAACCACCACTAAGCTCTATCATTTATACCAACTAATTGTAGGTTCACCTGTTCCCTTTAAATAATTTTACAAGCAAAATGGTTATAATTTTTACCTTGCTTTATATTGCTCATTAGCTACCATACAATTCATATCAAACTTGTTACTTCTTCTTTACAGAGGTTTGTTCGGGTTTGTTTTGTTGACCCCAGCAGAACCACGGTCCTCGTTTGCTCGACTCTTCACAGCCTCTTTAAACTTTAAACTCGAAATTAGACCCTATTGGGACGTTTTCAGTCTCATAGTGTCTTGAAGCTCCGATATACCTAGACTACTCTCCACGTGAGAACAAAATATCTGATTGCCTATGTGAAAAGTGAGATTTTGCTTGCGACCTAACCACCCCTTGTTGTGCCGATGCTTTATCCTATATCCTGTTTTTATCAAGGGGGAACAACCCTTTCCATCTCTGCATCAACACACACGTGAGTGCATATGATCATATTTACGATTTTACGGTTTGTCGCTCTAAAAGTAATACACTGCCTACCACCCATATATCTTTTAATCAATGCTATCTATGCCCATTTTGTATAACACTGTTCCCATAATGTACCTTTCATGTTGAACTCATACATACATATACCTTTTATATTTAGGTATAAACTATAGACTCGACACTACGACCACTGAAGAAGGAGGAATCTACCTACTCCGAAACGCGTCTGGTCTAATGTCACATATAAGTTTATGTATACTGATTTGATGTATTTTTATTGAGCATGTTCTACATGACCCCTATGTTCCTTTTTATACTTTAATAAACATTTTGTTACTATTTATACAATCTATATATTTTTCTTTGGGAAAGCATAGTAGTGCCAATCAAAAGTCCACAAACCTAGGGGAATAAACCCCTTTTTTGCTTAACTTCACAATGTATGTTGACAATTGTATTTCTCAATATAAAAATCAATATTTTGCATTTTCTGACGCCAATTAGGACTTTGACTAGCGATCAACCTGTAATTCTACTCTTTTACCTCCAACTGGTGATCCACCTATACACGGCCTACTGAAATTTTGGGGACACATTTTTCTGTTTATCACATCATCCAGTCACACTTAAACTTCAGCAAGTTGTTTTATATTATTTATACCTTTTGCGCAGCATTTCATTATATCATATACGCCCCCATTGTGTGATGGATTATTGGCCTCTACCTTTGCGGCTACAACTGGTGGTCTGATGCCTCTCCAGCACCGTCATGAGCTAACGAAGTCATATAACTTATAGATTGTTATGATCATGATCTATGTATATAATATGTTGTACATATATACTCATTATGTGTTTTTCTAAACTGTTATTCTCTTGTCAGTTACCTTATTGTCACGCTCCAGATGAAGCGTTCACGTAAAACGCGAAACATGTAGAGCTACTGTCACGAATATCTTCGCCCTACTGTACCCTCGCCTCATCGTTGGACACCCTACAAACTACCGGACAAGCTAACCTTAGCTGATCGTCCTTGTTGGTGCCCCTAAGGCTAGACACTTTAGGTTACATGTGTGGCTCGTATCTATGATATTGAAGTTTTGACAAGATGTGGTTTTTAAACGTATTTTGCTGTATATGTGTTTCTCTTTTATAAAAAAATAAATTTTGTTAAAATTATACTTTGTTGTTGGTGCCTAAAAAGTCCAAAGTCCCTCCCCTTTCTTTTTGACTATTAGTTTCAGGACGTGGCACGTTATTATCCGTTCAGTATCCATAGTACCACACTATGAGGATACTTTTCCCTTTTCTCAAATTATTGGGTGGAAGCACCCGGGCAAATCACATATAGTCCTAGCCATTGTCTTCCGACTATATGGTGGTCTTTTACCAATATATTCATGCATTTATATAATTGTTACAAGGTATTATTAATTATTCAGCTCATATCTATAATTTCCTAAGTTTAATTATTTTTTCTAAGACTATGGACCTTATAGGCACCGCCTGGACGGGCTACATGTCTGAGATCCAAACCAACTGTAATATAGACACCGAACAAGAAATTGGTATAAATCAATATAGCTTCCGCATGCCCAGAAACAATACGAATGTACATTCTACAACTGACAATGACACCGAATCTGATTCTACTTTGTTTTCTTTTCCAGAGTCCAACGCAAGGAGAGGCAACCACAATACGCAGCATGGTCACGCGGGTGCACGTAAGCGGGATCTTGGTGGTGGGTCACGTACACCTTATAAAAAACGTCCCCCCACAGTAGATACAACTCTCACTCTACACAAACCCCTACATGCGAATTTTCAGTCACATAGTGCAGGTGGCCAATCGCAAGGAAAATATTTAGGAGCCACTGCTCTTCAGGCAATTCAACTTTTGAACACCCCTAATGTACCTCTATCTCAAGGATCTTCACAAGCCACCCCCACTATGGAGACTTCTAATCGCTCTGCCCCCACATCTTTGGGAGCAAGCCTTATTGATGTCACAACTATACCTCACATCACCACTACTAGCTCCCTTCCCACTCCTTCACCACTTTCGATGTTCACGCGACAAACTACTTTAGATGCACATATCTCACAATCCAACCCTGCAGTAAATTTTCAGTTGCCCCTCAACACGCCTCTAATAACCTAATCAAGGATCGTGCAGTCATTAATCTGACCCCATATTCTCTATCTGACATTGAAACAGAGGTTTTGAGCTTAGGTTTAAGCTTCTGTCCCTCTATGGAAATCGACAAATACGAAGCCATTAAGGATTTGTATCTCTTTTCACGGAATCTAACCTATAAATACATGTTCGATGGGGACCGTACCAGATCTTCACAGGACAAAAATATCTCTGAGAAAGTCAAGAATTACACTATGGAGGAATTCTGTGCTCTTCGGAATCTAATCCTATTACTTGACGAGAATGATTCCCAAGAGGAATCTACTAACGTATCTGACCTGAATCCATCTACCATAGGCTCGTCAGCTCCGGCATGCAAAACCTTTAGACCCAAGTCCCAGCGGTTCCCAGACCTTATGACTAATCCTCACATTTGGGCCTTTCTGATGGGCACGGTCAATGATCTAAAGTTGCTCACGATTAAACCCCAAGCCAATAACCTTACACCTTCCCAACTATCGGCAATTCAACGCCTCCAACAACATCCCGATATAGAGATCAAACCAGCAGACAAAGGGGGCAACATTGTCTTAATGACAAAGACGTTCTATGAAACCATGGCATACAATATTCTTAAAAATAAAGAATGGTACCTCCCTATTGACTCAACTAGAATTAACAACTTTAAAAGTGAGTACCTTTCGATCATTGGCTCTGCCCATCAGAGAGGCCTCATAGACCTTGACACCTATAAATACCTCAATGTGACTAATCCAAGAATAGCGACATTCTATGTCCTTCCCAAGATTCACAAGCACCCCCTCCTACCCCCGGGCAGGCCCATCGTATCGGGCATGGGAGCCCTCACGGAAAATGCCAGTCGCCTAGTAGATTCTGTGCTGATGCCCCACGTGCTATCTCTCCCGTCCTACACTAGGGATACCCTAGACCTTCTTAAACATATTGAGGGAATGGTCGTGCCTCCTGATGCCCTGCTCGTGACCATCGATGTTGAAGCACTTTACTCCAGCATCTCTCACGAGCGGGGCATCAGGATAGCTAGGACCTTCCTTCAGGAACAAGACAACCATCGTTGGGACTATGGCGAATTTATTTTGGATCTGTTAAAGTTCATTTTAACTAAGAACTGTTTTACCTTTCAAGAGTCCCACTTCCTCCAGGTACAGGGCGTAGCCATGGGCACCTGCTGTGCCCCTGCCTACGCCAATCTGTACCTGGGGGGGTGGGAACGCACGATCTTTGCAGATGACACCCTGTCGTCCTACACTAGCCAGGCACTCTGCTGGCTACGTTATATAGACGACATATTCATGATATGGACAGGATCCCCTACTATGCTTAAAGTGTTTATGGATGCCATCAACCAAAATGTTTTCAACCTAAAATTCACACATTCGGTGAATTCAGAACAAATTTCTTTTCTTGATCTCACTATCTTTAGAGACCAATCTGGTTGTTTGGCATCCACACTGTATAGGAAGGAAACGGCTGGCAATACCCTACTCCATGCGGAGAGTGCCCATCCGGAAACACTAATACGGAGCATTCCATACGCACAATACCTCAGACTTAGACGGAACTGTACACATACTGAAGAATTTAAACTGCAGGCCAATTCTCTTCGTGACCGACTGAAAGCTAGAGGCTATAGTAAATCTATTTTGAGAAAATCATTCAATAAAGCCCTCAGACAGTCACGCAATTCACTCCTCTACAAGACCAAAACCACCAAAACCAACAATATAGTCAGATATATAACTAGGTACTCTAAACAGCACGTTGAGCTACGGGAAATACTTGCTAGGCATTGGCCCCTCCTCCGTGAGGACCCCATCTTGCGGAAATATATAGGTCCTAACCCTGTGATTACATTTCGCAAATCACGGTCGCTACGCGACAAACTTACATCCAGTCACTATAGGAAAGAGACTCATTTACAACAAAGAGGACATGGTATTACTCGCTGTGGACGGTGTGCTTACTGTCCGTGGGTGAGACCAGGGACCACATTCACTTTCCCCAACGGGGAAACCTTTACCCCCCGCTTCCATGCGGACTGCGAAACTCAAAGAGTTGTGTACTTAATGTATTGTGTTTGCGGTGCGTTCTATGTCGGGAAGACCTTCCGCCATCTTCGCTCCCGTATTAAAGATCACATCTATTACTCTTCGGGTGGCAAAATGATCACTTCGATAAGCAGATATCTTGATTTGTACCATAAATTTGACACTACAGTAGCCTCATTTATCGTCCTGTCGGTCATCCCCAGGGACCCGCGAGGAGGTGATTGGGACAAAGCTATCCTTAAAAAGGAAACTATTTGGATAGAACGCCTCAGTGCTACCCGTCCTCCGGGTATCAATGAGGCGCAATCCTACAAACCATTTTTATAACACTATTCCTGACAATTATACGGTACATTTAAATATAACTATCAATATTCAAAAATTATTTTTCTCTTGTTACCTTTTTGTCCCCTAGTCCTTTTTCCCCCTCTCCCCCCCCCCCCCCCCCCAACATTACTTTTCAATTTGGTCCCATACTCTCATCCACGGGCAGTCAACCAAGGGTGACTACCTTGGCTGATGATTCCAACGGTACCCCGACCATTCCGGGATACCACATAAGCCTGTTCTCCATTCCATCTTTATTCATCTTGATGTATTTTGCATGCCTAGAAGCCTAGATGCCTTTCCTTGTCTGCTCCAGGTCCCCATCATTACTCCCTATATGTCTAGGCCCAGATTTGTTTCTCTGGACCTCGACGTATATCTCATTCTGCCCCCCGTCCACGGTGCTTTTAAAAGTCATATAATAGATTGATATGGAATCAGTTTTTCATATTTTCATATATCCTTATCAAGAACGGTGATACATTATGTATTTACAACATCCCTATGGATTTGTGCTTTAGTATTGAGCTGTATACCTGTTTGTTAACCTTGATCTCTAAATGTTCACTATCTATGTATTTTTGTTCTCTGACGGTGCTTTGATGTGCTGTCAGTTCCACTTTACTTGTAGCCGCATTCCTAGGCCATCCCCAACACTCAATGCGGCCACCCATCGTCACACCCACCACCCTCGTGACGAACTGCAGAGCCCATCGGAGAGGGCGCCTCGCGCGGCCTCCTTTGGATCCTCTGCCCCGCGCACATGAGCAATCCACCTTGCACGGTCGCGCCTCATTGCGCAGGCGAGATGCGGTGCACGGGCGCATGCGCACTGCGTATCGGCGGCCGATCCGGATGACGTCACGCCGGCGTACGCCGGATATTGCTGACTACGGATGGGACGTATATGTAGCACACACTGTGTGCTCCTGGTCAGCGTCCCCCACCAGCTCGCCGCTCTGACGCCGTTGGATTCAAGCCAGCCGGGCTGTCCTTAGGGTAAGCCCTTATTTTAAGACACGCTGTTTACTTGGTCATCTCCCTTCCCCCCTATTGTGGGAAACTTGGCGGATACTTTCACCAATACCCCTTTATACATTCTTTCAGATTTCTGCCTTTAATATCAGCAGCTCTTGGACCTGGTCTGCTAACTCCCTGGATACTCAGCCTATTTCCTATTTACCTTGGGCAACTACTGGGTTTGTGATAGACTCACACAAACTACCCCATAGGTGATAGGTCTATTTAAACTACGCACCACCGATCCAGGTGAGCCTACATTAATGCAGATTGCGGCCCAACTTCACAATGTATGTTGACAATTGTATTTTTCAAATATAAAAATCAATATTTTGCATTTTCTGACGCCAATTAGGACTTTGACTAGCGATCAACCTGTAATTCTACTCTTTTACCTCCAACTGGTGATCCACCTATACACGGCCTACTGGATTTTTGGGGACACATTTTTCTGTTTACCACATCATCCAGTCACACTTAAACTTCAGTAAGTTGTTTTATATTATTTATACCTTTTGCGCAGCATTTCATTATATCATATACGCCCCCATTGTGTGATGGATTATTGGCCTCTACCTTTGCAGCTACAACTGGTGGTCTGATGCCTCTCCAGCACCATCATGAGCTAACGAAGTCATATAACTTATAGATTGTTATGATCATGATCTATGTATATAATATGTTGTACATATATACTCATTATGTGTTTTTCTAAACTGTTATTCTCTTGTCAGTTATCTTATTGTCACGCTCCAGATGAAGCGTTCACGTAAAACGCGAAACATGTAGAGCTACTGTCACGAATATCTTCGCCCTACTGTACCCTCGCCTCATCGTTGGACACCCCACAACTACCGGACAAGCTAACCATAGCTGATCGTCCTTGTTGGTGCCCCTAAGGCTAGACACTTTAGGTTACATGTGTGGCTCGTATCTATTATATTGAAGTTTTGACAAGATGTGGTTTTTAAACGTATTTTGTTGTATATGTGTTTCTCTTTTTTTTTTTTAAGAATAAATTTTGTAAAAATTATACTTTGTTGTTGGTGCCTAAAAAGTCCAAAGTCCCTCCCCTCTCTTTTTGACTATTAGTTTCAGGACGTGGCACGTAATTATCTGCTTAGTATCCATAGTACCACACTATGAGGATACATTTCCTCTCTTGACAATTGGACAAGTATTGATGTAAGAATGTGATGTCTATCTTGTAAAATTGAAAAATCTTTAATAAAAAATATTAAGTTAAAAAAAAAAAAAGCATCTGGTGCCCAAGCGGCTGCTGTTCTGGCCACGCTTGAACAGCTTCAGACATAGGTTGTAAACAGCAATGGTGCAATCTGCTGCACACGTGTCAAAAAAGGTCCACACCAAGGAACTTTTAAAAGTCAGTGGGGAGTCAGCAGTGCCCTGCACCTGCAGAGCTCTGCGGTGTGATGCAATAAGGTGGCTGCCCTTAAGCTAAGCCTTTTAGTACATCCTGCCTCATTGTAGTTGTGCCTCCTCCTCCTCACTTTACTCCTCTCTTCTCTCAGGCACCCAAGTACGGCCAGTGACCTCATTATCCCCTCCCTCCTCGTCACTGGAGCAAACTTGGCAATATGCGGCAGGTTGGGGAACATGACTGCTAATTTCTTGTTCTTCTGTGGCACCCCCCTCTCTCTAGGCTCACGTTACTCCCTTCCTTCACCTGGGAACCAACATCGGAGCCTTCCAATGGCTGCACATCCTCCAGCAGAATGTAACCGACACTGTGATCGAATAATTCTGCAGACTCCTCCATGCATGATGGTGGGGCTACAGAAGGAGTAACTGTGGACAAGGAGCCATGGGAATAGGCCGCTTTGGCAGCGGCATTGGAAGGAAAACTTCTATGAGCCTGGGTGACAGAGGATGAGGAGGATAAGGACGGCTTTGTTATCCACTCCACCAACTCTTTTGCATTTTGTGGCTCAATAACATGGCCAGCAGCAGGAAAAAAGGACAAGCATGCCCCACGGCCACCTGCAGAGGATGCACCATGTCCACGAACACCACTGTTGCTTGCCCTCTTTTAGTGGCCTGTGAGCATCTGCCTCTCCTTGGTGGCCTTCTGGACATGATGGGATTTTTCCTTTTTACAGCACACTGCACTGTATTATATACTGTGTACACCACCTGCACTGTATTAGAAATGGTTCACCGGCTGCACTGTATTATATACTGTGTACACCGCCTGAAGTATATTAGAAACTGTACACCACCAAATGCACTGTATATATAGGCTACACTGAATGCAGAGTGTGTGTGTGTATATATATATATATATATATATATATATATATATATATATGAATACACTGCTACACACTGCTATTTTTAAAGAGGAATCCAAGACAAAAAGTTATTTTTTCAGAATACTGTTTAGGCACAATTAACAGTTCTAGACGCTCCCTTTAAGATAGCAAATCTTCTTTTTTTTTTTAGTTCATGTCCACATGAACATTTAAAACAATTATTGTGAGTATATTTATGCAATGTATTTAAATTTTGTTTAACTTCAATGCAGTTGTGATCAACAGATGACAAATTGACTTTGCATTCTGTTCCAAACACACTGTCTTTGTTGACTGTTATTTTGCATTATTTTCAAATTAGCTGTATACGTTATATTGATTGAAATGTGCAAAGTTTGGAAATGATTTCACCGCATTCCCTGAGGTCCCATTACCTTGAATAGGTTCATGTTTTTACACAGACATTGTTTCCATAGTAACAGATTCCTAAAGTGCTAAAATAACTGGTACATTTACAAATCTTTGCCATTGGATGTACTAGATAGCTGTGTTTAAAACCTTTTTTTTTTTTAATTGAAAAACACCTGCAGACATCTATTGTGAATAAAGGGTTTTAAATAGACAATTTGTGACAGAAAGGAGATTTATCACATTTAACATTTCCCAAGTTTCATCAGAGAATTGGTCATGTTTTTAGAAAACAAACAGTTGAGTGTAAAATAAACAAAGTCTTTTAAACAGAATTTAAAAAAAATGAAGGTACTACAAATGCATTGGGGTTAGAAGTATTGAATAATAATAGTAATACACTAAGAACTATTTTAGCGTCTAGAGGCACAAATGTATTGCCTCAGTTCTGTCCCAACACTGTTGCTTAAAGTTCTATGGTCACAGTGTGTATAACATCATCACTGTAATAACTGTAGTGCTACCCCCAAATAACCTGCCAGAAAGATGCCCATGGTTTCCTTTCCCAACTGTTGCCCCGCAGCCAGGCAAATTGTCACAGTCACTCTTCGGCTCAATGAACAGTCCAAGGGTTTTATTTCTGGTGGACACTTATCTTCTATAAAGCTATGAGCCTGTAGCAAAGGATAGTAATCCTCCTCTGGTGGAAACTCCAAGCAAAGACCTTTCACTGGGAATTAAATAGACTAAACTCTATGTTCCCTTTACACATACACAGCTGACTCTAACACCCGAGGAAAGACCTCAGCCCAAAGTCTCTAGGATCTCTCTTCAGTCTGTACTCACAAATGAAAGGTCATAGCAATATGCTGGGCCCTCGTGGGATAGCTCAAAGGGGTCTGAAGATCTCTTTCCCTGTTTTCTATTTTTTGCAGGTTGCCATTTGTTGCCACAGTTTCCCTGGGCAGCAACAGCCATAGGATTGGTAGGCAAGGGCTAGCAGTGGATTGGACAGAATTGGCAAGCATAAAGCCCGCGCAGAGGGAGCCAATAAAAGGAGCTGAGAGCGGTGGTCTCCCTGACCGTTTGGACCGGACCGCGGCGCAGGACTTCTGCAGCATGAAATGCCGTTCCCCAGGAACGGGCTGTTCTATGGTCCAGAATTTGAAATCTGCTTATATGCATGTGTAGCCGCCATAACCCTCAGAGGGGCGGCCTTGACTTTTGGGCTTACCGGTTACCTCCGTTTGGCTTGTCGATGAATATCCAGGGGTTCCCATGGTTAGTACCCAACAACTTTGGATGCTGACACAATAAAAGTCCTTTTGAAGGTTTTTATTCTTGCAGTGGTAATATCCAACAAAACACAGTCTCAGATAGGAATAGAGGGCAAGGGTGAAGAAACTCAGGCACCTTGAACTGCCGACATCCACAAATGTCTTTAATCAAACCCAGCGAGTAGCCACTCGCAGCTAGGTACTTCAATGCCAGACAAACCTCTAGCAGGAGGTATGGCAGCTGACAATGTGATCCGGAAACTTTTTAAAAATCTCTGACACGGAATGAACTTGCAACCGAAGGTGAATAGGAACCTTTCCCACAGTACCTGGAACTTTCTCTGTCTCCTTGGCAGCACTGTGGAAGTGTGGATTCTTTAGTGTCCATACAATTCAGCAACCAGGCTCCTCTTGAGATGCCAGCTTTTTGGCCCTCCTCCGAAGAGTTCTCCATCGGTCACCTATACAAGCTGTGGTGCCCCTCCAATAATGAGAGCACACCAGGACGCCTTGAATCCTCCTTCAGTTACTGGGCCTCGGGCTAACCGGCTCAGAGACTCGGGAACAGACGGATCCTTGCCCCAGACCATGCGGTCTGTGGGGCTAGTCAAACTGAGCATCTTTGCATGACGGCTAGTGCTCCCAGACCCAGGACCCCTCGCGGGGCTACACCGGTGCAGAACCAGGAAACATGACTGCGGCCGAACCCTGGACATGTGACTTCAGCACCTTAAGTACCCTTCCCCAGACTACTCAGCGGGGCCAGGCGCACCCACTGATTGGCTCCGGGGAAGACTGATACCTAAGATGTCCAACCAGGCCTGGTTCTAGGCCTGTCATGGGTACCTCACTGCACCCATGACCAGACAGAACCCTAGTACAGCCCAGCCAAACTGATGCCAAAGTTAACCTGCACAATTAATTCTCAGAACCCCATTACTGCTCTAAGGAAAAAAACTAAATTTCCACATATAGCGCACACTTGTGAAAGTTTGCTCGCTACACATGCAACTGTGGTTCAAGACAAAATCTCCAGAGAACTTGTGGATGGTAGGATTGCAGGCCCCTTTTTTGCTCCTCCATTTCCGAATTTTAGGCTCTCTCCGCTAGGGATTGTGCCTAAAAAAGAAAATGTCTGTTATCGTATGATACATCACCTCTCTTATCCCTTAGACTCTTCTTTAAATTATGAGGTTTCTGATGTTGAAGCCCCGGTTTGCTATTCTTCCTTTGATGAAGCTTTGGTTATTTTAAGACATCATGGGCAGGGTTCCCTGCTAGCCAAGGCAGATATTAAATCGGCCTTTAGTTTGCTCCAAGTCCATCCTCAGGGTTTCAATTCCCTAGGCTTTCAATTTAAGGGCCAATTTTATTTTGACAAATGTATGCCCATGTGTTTTTTTTCCGTCTTGTTTTTACTTTGAAGCCTTTTCTACCTTTTTGCACTGGGTTTTGTCAGAATTTTATCCCTGTGGGGGATTTCTGCATTATTTGGATGATTTTTTATTTATTTTTTGGCCCGGTGGGTTCCCTCGCTTGTCTCAGATCCTTACAGCTGTTTTTCAGTATTTGTAAATACTTTGGGGTCCCTCTTGCATCGGAAAGAACAGTCTTTCCTTCTACTTTTATTGAATTTTTAGGGATTACCATAGATTCCACAGTAATGGAGTTCAGATTGCCCTTGCACAAACTTCAGAAAATTAGATCAATGATCTCAGTTTTTCTGTTAAGAAGGAAGGTGCTACTGAAAGAGGCCCAGTCTTTATTGGGTCTTTTCGCCTTCGCAGCTAGAGTTATTCCAATGGCTAGGGTGTTTTCTTGCAGGTTTCTGCTTTGGCCACCAAAGGTCTTAAGAATCCATATTCACGGGTGCGCATGCGCGGAGCTCGCAAAATGGCCGCGATCGCCTAGAGCTCCGCCGCCTCACGGACCACCGGCACTCACAGCGCCACGCTCAGTGCTCTAATCGGCACAAAAACCGGCAGGATAGGATCACAATACCCCCGGGCACAATACCGGATGATAAGGGGATCATTTAAGCAGAATCTAAGGCCGCTATTTGAATCGGCAGGAGCGGGGGGGACATCCAAGATGGCTGCCACAGCACAGCTTTTACCTCAGGATCTCTGCTCCTCAGGCCAGGCGGACTACAGGTCAGAGCCACTCCACATCCCTGTCCCCACTACTCCTGACAGCCATAGAGGTCTCCCCCAGGCCATCACCCCCTCCCCAGCATCCACTGAATCCCTCCTAGGGAGATCATTCAGCAACTATGCTTTATCCCCTTCGGAGCTTCACACAGCAGCCCACACAGGCTTCCCCTCACAGAATCCCATTCTACACATGGATGCCCTATTTCTCAAATTTTCTGAGCTTCTGGAGAGGGGCTTAACTCAGACAGCACTTAAGATAACTGGGGAATTGAGAGCTGATTTCAGCAACCTGGGAACAAGGATCGACGCGATCGAACACAAAATGGAGGAGACAATAGCCATTACCAATCAGAATTCAAAGCACATTTATTCCGTTCAGGAACAACTTGACCTGGCCATGGCTCGCATAGATGACCTTGAAAATAGGTCACGGAGATACAACATCAGAATCCGCGGCTTACCAGAGACCGTAACTAACGTTTCTGACGCAGTTCAGGACCTCATTAAACAGCTTGTGCCCGAAGTTTCTGCCCCCCACTTGGAATTGGACAGGGCTCACAGAGCTCTTGGGCCCCCCAGACGAGATGGCACCCCGAGGGATGTGATTGCTAAACCCCACCATTACTCCATTAAAGAGGAAGTAATGAAACGCGCCAGGTCTGCTCAAAATACGCTCTGCCTGGGACATCAAGTACAGGTCTTCGCAGACCTTTCTCCCTCCACGATCCAAAGAAGAAGATCATTAAAACCCCTCCTCCGTGCTCTATCATTGAGAGATATCAAATACAGATGGGCCTTCCCCTTCGCTGTCAAGTTTTCTGTTAACGGGAAGCACTACGCCTTTTCAACCTTTCCAGAAGGAGAGAAACTACTCCTACACCTCAAAATCATCGCCCAAGAAGCGGAGATGGACACCTCCAACGTCGGCCACAGCTCAAACAAGAGACCGACACCCACCAGCCCGCAATCTCCATTATGGGTGACAGGAAAAGCCAAGAAGTCCAAAGATGATGCTCCCGACTGAAGCATGACCTCATCTGATCTGCCTATTTTTTTCCTCCTGAACCTTCTCCCGTTTTCATGGTCAGGACCGGAGGAACGCTTCCCTTCTTCTAGGGGGTCGATCTCTACACTTTCCCGGAACCCTTGCCATGTTGGGAACTTTGTTCTTAATGCTCTTAACGGTTGATTGTTTCCTATAGCATTAGCTGGATTGATATATTTGCTGGGCTGTTTGACCCTCTCCCTCACCTTCTACAGAAGCAGCTCCCCCATACTAGTCTAGGTCTGCCTTTTTCTAATGACACTGCTATGATAACAAGAGGGGGTTTAACGGCCTGGAGGAACAGACTCTTGCGAGGGCTTGGTCCCTTCTTTTTTTTTCTTTTTTTTTTTTTTTTTTTTTTTTGTTGTTTATTTTTTCAGACTAGATACTATTAACACTGAGTTACTGATCTACTTAGATATTTTTATGTCAGGGTTTTTCCCCTGTAAGGGTGCCCGGTTCCGTGAGTTAACCCTTGCGTACCTCCCCTACCCTTTGACTCCCTTAGGTGTCTGAGGGTTGGGATATCTGAACCTGTATGGGTCAGATACCTATTGATCGCTATACATGGGCCTCGGAGGGCTTCTCCTCCTCCGAACCCCACTTTCCTTCTTCTGAAGAACTTCTTTCTTCTATTCTGTCTTCCCCCCCCCTCCCGCATCACGCCTCACGACTGCTAACTCTCGAGATGATGTGCCTAACTCTGTTTTTCTTTCCAGGAATGACTCCTTTGAATGACATCTTCCACAGCCATTCTTACACTACTCGGTGTGAAGAATAACCCAAGGTGATCCTGCCCTTCAATCTCCACTGGGTAGGTGAGGGCTTTTACAACTGTTCCGGTCTCCCTCTGTTCCATGGCTGATAGTTCTACAACTAGGCTTCTAGTGGCCTCCCACAACGTCCAAGGCCTAAATTCCCCAACTAAACAAAGAAAAGTACTAGATTACTACAAAACCCTTAAATTGGATATCCTCCTGCTACAGGAAACGCATTTCCCCTCCCGGTATAGCCCTAAATTCCTACACTCACACTTCTCTCAATTTTTTTTAGCAAGCGCAGGTACTAAAACTAAAGGAGTCACTATAGTGTTCGCCAAGACCTGCAAATTTATTAAGATATCTGAACTGGCGGACCCGGATGGAAGGTTTCTCCTGGTGAAGGGCATGGTTGGAGACCACCTCTATTCCCTGGTCTCCTACTATGCTCCGAACAAGGGGCAAGCCACATTCTTTAACTCCCTTTTAAGCACCATTACCCCTCATCTAGAAGAAACAATCATTGTTGGAGGCGACTCCAACGTGGCCTTTGATCAGGGCCTTGACAAATCCAACCCCCTTAAGTCCCGTCTAACGCGTCCTACTAAAGAAAGTCTTAGAATAGCTAAATTGCTACACACATATGGCCTCGCCGATGCATGGAGGGAATTTAACCCATCAAAGAGGGACTACACCCACTTCTCCCCACCTCACCAATCATACGCAAGGATCGACCATATCCTCACCCCGGCATCACTCCTACCTCATATCTCTAAAGCATATATCAAAGACACAGCCGTTTCTGATCATTCCCTGGTAATCGTTGCAATCATCGCAAAGACTATGGGAGGTTCCATCAGACACTGGAGGCTTAATGAGTCTCTGCTCTCTGATCCTACTATAGTTTTAGAAATTGAAAGGGCCTTACAAGAATACTTTACTCTTAATGCATCGGATGATATCTCCCCAGAGACGCTTTGGGCAGCACATAAAGCTTTCATTAGGGGCAAGATCATCCAGGTAGCCTCACGCATTAAAAGGGAAAGACAAGCAGAAATTTCCAAACTAGATAAGGAATACTCCTCCCTCAAGGCTTTACACAAAAAAGATCCCGCCCAAGTCCCCACCGCCCTTCTTGACAAGACCAGATTGGAACTCAACCTAGCCCTTACCGCCAAAGCTGAAAAATCTATCCGCTGGTCTGGACATAAATTTTATACTCAGGCTAATAAAATAGGTCCTCTTTTAGCCACCAGACTCTCTCCCAGAGTCAGACTCCATACATTGCCCAAACTCAGAATCTCTGGTCAACCGCCCACGTCAAACCCTACTAAAGTTCTTAGTGCTTTTCAAGGATTTTACTCTTCTTTATATAGCTGTCCAACCCTTTCCAACGAAAAACTCATTCCTCAGTTCCTGGAGGGCCTTTCCAATACCTTCTCTATCTGATGCCCATAAACAAAAGATGGAAACACCCGTAACGATTGAGAAAGTCTTGGAGGTCATCAAGGATCTTAAAAAGGGATCAGCCCCAGGTCCTGATGGTTTATCGATACCATATTATAAAGCATTCTCGAACACACTAGCTCCACATTTAACCCGCTTTTGCAACTTTAAGACCAATGGTGACCCCTTAGACCCACATCTCAATACGGCTTTCATCACAGTTTTACCCAAACCTGACAAAAACTTGGAAGATGTTAGTAATTACAGGCCAATCTCTCTCCTCAACAATGATATAAAAATTCTAACCAAAATAATGGCCAATAGGCTGGCTTCTTTCATTGGCCTGTACGTCCACAAAGATCAAGTCGGATTCATACCCGGAAGGCAGGGACCCGACCAGATCAGACGAGCAATAGATATTATCTCAATCCTACAATCTAATTGGGAAGGGGGTCCCAAACAATCTGGCTTTCTCCTATCTCTAGACATTCAGAAGGCCTTTGATACGGTCTCCTGGCAATACATCTTCCACCTTTTTGAACATTGGGGCTTTGGGGCTCGCTTCCTTGGTCTCCTCCATGCGCTTTATTCCCACCCTAAGGCCCTTCTCCGCCTCCAAGGCTTCTACTCACAACCCATATCCATTACAAGGGGCACCAGACAGGGTTGTCCTTTATCCCCCCTCATTTTCGCTATAGTCATCGAAACCCTTGCGATCGTCATACGCCATAACCCTGATATTAAAGGAGTAAACTGCGGGGACCAAACGCATAAATGCAGGCTTTTTGCCGATGACATCCTACTCTTTCTAACCTCCCCTATCACTACTCTCCCCATCCTCTACCGAGTACTAGGCGATTTCGCCAAAATCTCGGGGCTCAGAGTCAATTTTTCCAAATCTTATGCCCTCAATATATCCCTGCCTCCACACATTGTCTCCTCCCTCCAACATTCTTTTCCATTTATATGGAGGGACACCGCCATTAGTTACTTAGGTATCTCCTTGACAGCCAAGTCGGAAGCCCTTTACACACATAATTATCCCAAACTCTTCAAGAAACTGGAGGCTGATCTTAAGCTTTGGTCCAAACATGAACTGTCCTGGCTTGGTCGAATCAACTCCATAAAAATGACCCTTCTCCCCAAAATACTATACTCCTTCCGCGCACTTCCTATCCCGGTCAGAAAAGACCACCTACGTTCACTCCAAAGTAGCATCCTAAAGTACGTATGGGGTAATAAAGGCTACCGCATCCCGCAAAACACTTTCTTCCTTCATAGACGCAGGGGTGGATTAGGCCTTCCGAACTTACATAAATACTATCTAGCAGCTCGACTAGCCCAGCTCTCTACAATATATTCCAGATATGAAAAACCAGATTGGATAGCTATAGAACGTCAGGCCACCCCCACTTTCACTTTGGACTTTTTACTTTGGTGCCTCCCAAAAACCAGGCCCCCCATTATGTCACCCACTCTATCCCACTCGTGTTCTCTTTGGGACTCCCTTCGTCTTCTGCCATCACTGGTCTCCACGGGACGCTCTCTAGCACACCTCTTCCATAACCCCGATTTCCCTCCCGGTCTGGACATCTCAGCCTTTCGATGGTGGCTTGATAAGGGGCTATACCGGATAGGGCACTATTTTACATCCAAAGGTCCACTTACCCTTCACTACTGCACCCAACAACTTGATCTCCCTGATCGTGAAAGATTTCGCTTTCACCAAATCTCCCATTTTCTCAACTCAATATGGAAAGAAAAACCTCTTCCTCCCAAATTTACTGAATATGAGATGTGGTGCGGACAAGCTATGGAACAGAGGGGAGGCATTTCGGTAATATACTCGGCCCTCACTCACCCAACGGATAAGTCCTCTTACATGACAGCTTGGGAGGCAGACTTCAAACTCAACCACAGTCTGGAGACCTGGCAATTGGCTCTCACCAAATCATTTCAGGGAATTCAAAATACATCCCTCATGGAGGCCAGTGTTAAACTACTATTCAGATGGTATCTCACCCCTACCAAACTGGCATCTATCTACCCGTCTGCGAACCCATTATGTTTCAGGGGATGCCAACATCTGGGATCTATGGCCCACATATGGTGGGAATGTCCTAGGATCCGCTCCTTTTGGAGAAAAATTTTCATCATGATATTCAAGGTGACGGATTGCCAGGTACCCAGATCTCCAGAGGTTGCTTTACTTAACTCTCCAATCCCCAACCTACCCAAAGCATCTCAGAGATTAATCCACTTTATGTTCTTAGGCACTAAAATCTCCATTGCCACTGCATGGAAAAAACCAACGCCCTCATTTCATGCTGTCAAGAGGAAGATATCTTGGATCATGTCCCAGGAAAAACTTTCCAGTATCTTAACGGACACCTCAGCTAAATTCCGAAGGGTCTGGGAGCCCTGGGCCCGATATGTGGGAGTTTCCCTCATACCGGGAGTTCAAGTTCACTCCCCCTCTTGACCATGTAACCTAAACTATTCCTTTCCACATGCCCCCTGGCACATCTCCAATCTCCCTAACACTCAACCCTATCCTTCTGCTGCTCCTTTCTCATCCCCTTTTCTCTTATCTTCCTCTTCATGTCCTTTCCTCTCTCTTTCTGTCTCTCTTATTGTATAAGATGTATACAGGTGACTGTTTTTATTCAACATCTAATGCATGCAAACTTGGCTCTGGCGTAGAGAGCCTTTACCCTTTTATCCCTTATTTTTAACCAACCAGGGTATGGCCTGGGGGTTGTGGTGGTTTCCCTTTTCTCCTGACACAGTCAGCTCCCGTTAGGGGTGTCAGGGGGGAAGGGACCCCCTTGACCCCTGAGACTATCCTGTCAGTTTTTTTTTTTTTTTGTTTTTTCTGTTTTTTTTTATTTGCATTCTATTTAGGATTTTTCTGTTTCTTGTTGGCTCATATATTGATTTATATTCTTTGAGTCTCAGCTACGTATACACTTTTGATTGTAGTAATTGTTGATCGTGGAAGGTACTTCTAATCGCAGGAGGCCTTCCCTTCAGTATTTTTTTTGTTAATACACAAAAATATACAGTTTTCATGTTTGTATATGACTTTCCTTAATAAAAACAGTTTGAAACCCCTTGCCCATATTTCCTCTGGGGCTTAATTTGGAGCTAATACTTATTAACCTCATAAATTCTGTATTGAAGAAGACGTGGTTAGAGGTTTCAATTGCTCTGTTGGTTGATCTTCTCAGAACTTTAGAGGAAATGTGTTGCTCAGAGATTGAGCTCCTTCTTTTCAGAGCTACCTTTTCACTTGCCTTTTTTGGAGCCCTTATGATTGAGGAATTTACGGCCATAAATAGAAGGTCTTTATCTTTTCTTCGTTGTTGCAATGTTGCTTTAAGTGAAGGGTCCCTTAACCTCTTCCTTTGCAGGTCAAAATCCCTGCCAGTAGGTAAAGGTCATTGGATTTCTCTAGCAAGTTCTACCAATCCTTTAATATGTCCGTTTTTTTCTAGGTATATTTCAGTCATGCCTTATTCTAATGATTCCTTTTTTATTCAACAGGACCTGTCTTCCTTAACTAGGTACCAGTTTTTAGCTGTCTTGGCTTCCTGCTTGAAACTCTGAAGATTTTCCCAAAACAATTATATGGATAGTAGGACATTCCTAAGTTTTCTGGGCTACCAAAAATGCCAGAACTAGGACCTACTCAATTTGGAATCATTCGTTAGGGGTTTGAGGTAGTGAAACCTTAGAGATCATTTAATCCATTTAGCTAGCATATGGCCCTCCCCCCAAGTTTTAGTTATTCATGCCGGGGCAAACGATTGTGAAAATAAAGAGAGATCTTTGTTCTATAAAGCTTATGTTCCCAGCTGCTATATTGGCATTTTCTTAGATGATTCCTCGACTTATATGGTCTCCTTCTGGTAATTTATTCTATGTGGACAGGATTAGGAGACGTCTCAATAGGACAATTCATAGCTTTCTTATTTCGTCCAGTGGAATATCCTTTCGCCACTCTGAATTGGAAGGTTTTGTTCCGGGTTTATTTCGGAATGATGTGGTCCATTTATTTGTGATAAGCTTGGATATATTTAATATGGGACTGCAAAATTTAATTGAGCCAGCCACGGTGTTGGGGGGGGCCTCAGCCAGTACCTTCTCTGCTGGCTTCAGCCGGTGGGGAGTAGTCATCCAGCATTGTCTGGATGGACACAGTTTAATTTGTTTAGTGCATTTTAGCCAGGATGGCTTTATATTCATTTAAAATTTGAGTACTATCTGGTTACCCCGTGGATAACACAGTGGCCATATAAATTGCCAAAATAAATAAAATATATATTAATAGTTTGTCTCTTTATTAATAAATCCCTTTGTGCTAGCCCATGACAGGTCATAGCAATATGCTGGGCCCTCAGGGGATAGCTCAAAGGGGTCTGCAGATCTCTTTCCCTGTTTTAAATTTTTTTGCACGTTCCATTGGTTGCCACAGTTTCCCTGGGCAGCAACAACCATGGGATTGGTAGGCAAGGGCTAGCAGCGGATTGGATATAATTTGCGGCTGTAAAGTCCGCGCAGAGGGAGCCAATAAAAGGAGCTGAGAGCGGTGGTCTCAATGACCGTTTTGGACCAGACCACGACGCCCACCCTCCCTCCCCATCTTCGTTAAGTCATGATGTTGTCCAAGTGGGGGAGTAGTCGTCCAGCATTGTCTGGATGGACACTGTTTAATTTGTTTAGTGCATTTTAGCCAGGATGGCTTTATATTCATTTAAAATTTGAATACTATCAGGTTACCCCATGGATAACACCGTGGCCATATAAATTGCCAAAATAAATAAAATATGTTTGAAATGTATTAATAGTTTATGTCTCTTTATTATTAAATTCCTTTGTGCTAGCCCATGTCCTTGTAAAATTGGTTGCCTCCTTCCGATATCCTTCGGAAACACTCTCTCCTGTGATAACAGTCTAGATCCTCAAACGACAGTTCCTCCCGCTGATTTGGGTCAAAGGTTTTTCATCTTAATGCATAATGGGAACAGGAGTATGCAAGCTTAACAAAGTGACTTTCCTGTGTTATGTGGATGGTTTTCTGTTAACACCATAAAGACTTTCAAACATGCATTAAGACAAAAAAAACTTTCTGCCTTTACAATTCCTTTAAGGTGGGATGACCTGGAGCTGTGTGTGTCTATTATCTGCTGACTTCAAAAAATGCTGGAACTTCTGGCATAAAAACAGTCATAACGGCTCATGTCACATGTGCGTTTATGCGCGTTTATGTACATCTGCATTTATAAGCTTTTTTCCAAAACAGTCCGCTCTGATAATTTTTCACTATAATCACTTTTTTACCTCTTAAAAAATTTTCTTGTGATGTTTTTTTTTTTTTTTTTTCAGCTTGTAAACACTCCTTTTCAAATATGCCTGTAAATTCCCAAATGTATCCTGGACACATAGGGAAACATAGAGTTGCTTTTACAGGCTGAAAGGAAAAAACGCCAAATGCCTGTATAAGCAGCATTTTTTATGCCCAGTGTGCATGAGGCCTACTGTAAAATCTGAATGCCAAGTAGGGTTTTCTTTAGTTTTGGATAGTGGGGAAGAGCAATGTACACATTCAGTACACCTTTGATTATAACAAAATACATGCAGGGACTGATGATTGCATATAATCTATTGTCTTATTAGCGCCACCCCCCAGCCTATTCAAGATTGTTTGATACACTAATCTTTAATCTCAGCTGAGTCACATATGTTTATGTTTGCTTGACGATAAAGATCAGGATCCTCGTTTTACTATCAACAGACTATAGTCTGTGCACATTTGATGTACCCACTTCTAAGACACTAAAATCAATGCAAATTTTGACAGTTTGAAAGTCTTTATTGTGTTAACAGAATCCATCCACATAACACAGGAAAGTCACTTTGTCAAGCTCGCATACTCCTGTTCCCATTATCAGCATTATTATCTCAGGTTAAATTGCATTTGCTGTTTTCTCTACACCGATCACAAAAGTGGCTGCATATAAGCTTGACAAGGTTCATTCTGAAGGGGAATAACAATGAAAAAGCTGCCAATCATAGCAATAATAATACATGACAGCCATTGGCACACATCGGAGGACTAAAACAAGTAATGTACAAAAAATGCACGGTTACATTTGTTTTGTTTAGCATTTGTTTCCTCAACAATCCAGTATAGCTGTAAAAAGGAGACCTAAATATCAGTGTGAGGCTACAGATTACTTATACAGGCATGTACAGATGAAATGCATACATAGGAGCTGTTAAAACTGCCAAAGTATTTTTATTTCTGTCCATCTAGTTTTGAAATGTACACAGTTCTACTACACACAGCATAATTCTGTCTTGCAATCAGGAGACCGGATTTTTGTTCTGCCGTTTTTAAAGCGGTAGTAAACCGCTACCGTTTTCCACTTCTGGGCACTTCCCCCCTTCCTGCCCAGGACAATTTTCCGCTTTCAATGCTAGTACATTTTGAATGACAATTGCGTGGTCATGCAACACTGTACTCAAACTAAATTTGTATAATATTTTTAAGACAGATAGAGCTTTCTTTTGGTGGTATTTAATCGCCACTGAGTTTTTTACTTTTTGGTAAAAAAAACAATAAAAAAATGACAATTTTTTAAAAAATAAATAGTTTTTCTTCATTTCTGTCATAAAATTTTGCAAATAAATAATCTTTCTTGATAAATTTTGTTCAAAGTGTATTCTGCTACATTTTTTTGGTGAAGATAACCCAAATCTAAAGGTATGCCAGACCATTAAAGCGCATGCACCGGAGACGTCGCTGGCTGCATTCAGGGTGAATAGCTTGTGAACGGTACACGTTTAGGAGATATTCATTATACTTACAGGTAAGCCTTATTATAGGCTTACCTGTAGGTAAAACTCACGAAGTGGACTATCCCTTTAAGTATCACAGCCTTGTATTTCCCTCAGCCTGTGACTGTACAGTGAAATGAGAAGCAGCAGACTGCTGAGTTTATCTATTTGACACTCCTCTCTGTTCTCCTACTAACATGTTCTTTGTTAGCACATGAGCACCTTGTGTTACTTCAACCTCCCGCAGTCTGAGCCTGCTGTACAGGGGCTGCAACATGCTTATTCCAAGCCAAATTGAGGCACATAGCCTGCATGCATTAAAAAAATGAAGGATGTGTTAATGAATATAGAGTTGCTTTTGAGTCTTTTATACATCTGTCTGGAGAATGAGATTAGCTTTAAACTTGAACTCTATGCAAACAAAAACAGATATAAATGAAGTAGGTTTGTAATCATTAATACAACAATAAATACATTTTTTAATTGCACGCAGTGTAAGTACCTGAATTTGACATGGTAATAGCCTATTTCAGTCCATGTCCAGCAGGGATGGAGTGTGAGAGGAAAAACAGTACAATTAGTGATGATAAGAAGAGAAAGCAGAGTGACAGAGAGATGAGCTCATCAGCAACATACTAGAGCCAGGATGACCTGGACTTAGATGAAGTGGGTTGAATGACGATCTCCTTCAGACTGAGGACATCTAGGACATCTGAGGACATCTAGCAGCAGAAAACAGTACTGCAGGGTGAATCTCTGGATTGAAGTTGGGTTTCATATTCTATCTCATAATGGGCTATTTGTTTTGTTATTTGGCTGTTATGCTTTAAGCAAGAAAAAAAAGATTAGATTCAAAAACATTTTTTTTACAATGCTTGTGAATTTAACAGAACATGATAACAGCACATAGTTGCTTCAGATTTGTCAGCTGCACATCCATGATACAAATCTCCCATTCCACCACATCACAAAGGTGCCCTATTGGCGTGAGATCGGGTGACTGTGGAGGCCATTGGAGTACAGTGACCTCGTTGTCATGTTCAAGAAATCAGTTTGAGATAATTTGAGCATTGCGACATGGTGCATTATCCTGCTAGAAGTAGCCATCAGAGTATTTTATGTAAAAGGACTTGCGGTAACAATTGCTGGCATCCGGCTATAAGAAAATAAAGAAAAAACGGGGTGTCCCCAGGGGCGGGCTGACCATTCGGTCATTCGGACGCTGACTGAGGGCCCGCAGCCAGTAGGGGGCCCGTTAGAAGCTACTGTGTGAACCAGTGTGCCGTGGGATCAGGGCTGTCAGATGAGCCCAATCCCCTGCCGAACTGTACATCGGCACTGTGAGAAGCTCTGTCAGCCTCAAAAGTGAATGTAAAGTGCAGGGGAGTGTGCTGTGCTCTCTGCTTCCCCCTACATTGCAGTACCCGGCTGAATGAGGAAGATGGAAAGGTACAGTACTAAAAGCTAGATTTGTTTTAAAAGGGCTTTATTCATGTGTCTGTGCATGTGTGTCTATATGTGTGTGCATGTGTCTGTACGTGTGTGCATGTGTCTGTATGTATGTGCATGTGTCTGTATGTATGTCTGTATGTGTATGCATGTGTCTGTATGTATGTGTGTGCATGTGTCTGTATGTATGTGTATGCATGTGTCTGTATGTGTGTGCATGTGTCTGTATGTATGTGTGTGCATGTGTGTGCATGTGTCTGTATGTATGTCTGTATGTATGTGTGTGCATGTGTGTGCATGTGTCTGTATATGTGTCTGTATGTGTGTGCATGTGTCTGTATATGTGTCTGTATGTGTGTGCATTAGGGATGAGCTTCGAGTTCGAGTCAAACTCATGTTCGACTCGAACATTGCCCGTTCGCAGAACAGCGAACAATTTTGGGTGTTCGCGGCAAATTCGAAAAGCCGCGGAACACCCTGTAAAAGACTATGGGAGAAATCTAAAATGCTAATTTTAAAGGCTCTTATGCAAGTAATTGTCATAAAAAGAGTTTAGGGACCTGGGTCCTGCCCCAGGGGACATGTATCAATGCAAAAAAAAGTTTTAAAAACGTCAGTTTTTTCGGGAGCAGTGATTTTAATAATGCTTAAAGTGAAACAATACAAGTGTAATATTCCTTTAAATTTCGTACCTAGGGGGTGTGTATAGTATGCCTGTAAAGGGGCGCATGTTTGCCGTGCTTAGAACTGTCCCTGCACAAAGTGTAATTTCTGAAGGAGAAAAAGTAATTTAAAAGCACTTGCGGCTATAATGAATTGTCGGCTCCCGGTAATACAGAGAACAGTCATTGAAAGTCATTGATAAAAAAAAAAAATGCGTGGGGGTCCACCCAAATTCAATTACCAGGCCCTTCAGGTCTGGTATGGATATTAAGGGGAACCCCACGTCAAATTAAAAAAATAATTACGTGGGGTTCCCCCGAAATATCCATACCAGACCCTTCAGATCTGGTATGGATTTTAAGGGGAACTCCATGCCAAATTTTTTTAAAAAAATGGCGTGGAGTTCCCCCCAAAAATCCATACCAAACCCTTTATCCGAGCACGCAACCTGGCAGGCCACAGGAAAAGAGGGGGGATGAGAGAGCATTGTACCCCTACCATTTCACAAAGAAAGTGTAAAAAAATTAAAAAAAACACACAGACACCATTGGGATAAGTCCTTTATTAAAAATAAAAAAATTTAAAAAAGATTCCAGCGGTGGTAATTCACGCTCGGTATCCTGCGATGGGTGATCATCTCTCCAGGGTCCAGCGATGGATCTCTCCTCTCCAGGTCCATGGTCTAACGATGATGTCCAGCACAGCGCATACTGTCTCCACCGGAGAAACCGTGGGAATCCCGGCAGCCGGACATGTCTCTTAGCTGAGGAGGACGGGGCCACCCATCACGTGACCCCGCCCCCTCTGACGCAAGGGGAAACCCGGGCTTCCCCAGTGACGTGCGGGTGACCCCACCCCCCACTGATGTAATGCAGATTTCCGTGACGGGTGGCCCCGTCCTCAAGGATGCGCGTTGCTGAAGAGCAGGCTGTGCGTTGCTGAAGTGCAGGCTTTGCATTGCTGAAGTGCAGGCTGTGCATTGCTGAAGAGCAGGCTGTGCATTGCTGAAGAGCAGGCTGTGCATTACTGAAAAACAGTGCATTACTGAAGAGCAGGCTGTACTGGCAGGGAGATTTGATCAGGAGATAGGCACAGGTTAGCAGGTTCAGATGCAGGTTGTGATAGACTCACCCGGGACAGAGACGAAGACTGAATGCTAGCCGCTTGCCTACTGACTATGGGCCCTGGTATTTGAGGGAGCTACAAGCATTTAGGAAGATATTCTGTTATGTAATGCAAGAGAGGAGAGTACAGATAACAGCTGTCAAGGAAGAGGAATTCGGAAGGAGGTTGCGAGAGATGCAGATACAGCACAAAGGAAAAGTATCAGAGCAGGTCCTGTTGGGATGGTATAATTCTATCCACTGGGAACTCTGGAAGGAAGTGCTAGCCCATGAGCAGCAACACAAGGGAAAAATTCTCTCCTCTTTCCAGGAAAGGTACTGGTCGCAGTACGAAGTGCGAATGGTGTTTTTGGTGGAACAACCGCATAAGGAATGGAAAGCTGAGTTAACCAGGCGGGTCCTGGTGTAGATGCATTTGACGAGAGCTACAGAGCCCTTCGCTGGTGTGTAGCCCAAGTGTGCCCCTGGACAGTGGATGACACCCTAACAGAAGGCTTTGGCTATTGCAGCCTGGGGCTGTTATTAGAGAGGCTGGCACAGGACCCTGACTTTGGGAGCAATTTGGAGTGGCGTTTGGAAGAAATCTCAGAATACAGAGAATGGATGCTGAATGTCTCAAAAGATCCCTGGGCAGTGGAAGATTTGGAGTTTATAGCCAATCAGGAATGGGAGCTGGAGATTGCCTACGGACAGCTGCTAGATTCTGCTCAGCAGCAGGTCTGGGCTCCCTTTGTCTGGGACTATCTGGAAATACCAGCTGACAACTCTGAAAGTCTGGCTGAAGAGTCAGCATGTGGCAGAGTAACAGTGTACTTTGCCAACCTGCCCCCGCAGCTATGGACGTAAGGGGTCTTATGGTGGATGCAGCAAGTGCTGACTGACCTCGATGATTCTGTTTCTGCATGGGATGATCTTGGATGAAGGAATGTGTCTGTTCAGCAGCTGGATGAGGGTACGGGAGATGGAGCAGTCGGCTCATCTCTCCAGCCACAGACCACAGAATGTAGTGATTTAATTGACTTTTCTGCTGAGGAAGAAGAACCAAGTGAGCCTCCAGCAAAAGAGCTAGCATCAGGGCAGAACATCACGGAGATCTCCCCAGCACCAACAGCAGCATCTGTGGAGTTACAAGGAATTTCCCCAGCTGAAGCACTGGCCACTGGGCAGAGGGTCCAAGACCTCTGCCCCACATCTGTGGCAGTTCCGGAGGCTCAGGTTTAGAAGGTGGCGGTCACTTCCCAGCAGCAGATCAGGATACAGGGGGAGAAGGTAGAGGAGGTGTTTGTCGTCCCTCCCCAACAGTCGGCCAGGGTGGAGGAAGCAGTCTTTGATCCCCGGCAAAGATCCGTGCACCTGGAAGACATTACCAGAGACATGTTGTCCCAGCAGCCAGATGAGGGAATGGAAGAGGAAGCAGCTGGCTCACCTTCCCAATGACAGCTACACAGTTTGGGAGTGGAGGAATCCAGCCTCCTGCCCCAACAGTTAGCCAAAGCAGATAATGTGGAGTTCCCAGCAGAAGTGCTGGCAACAGGGCAGAGTGCTACCAACCTCTGCCCAGCACTGGCAACAACTGTGGAGTTCCAGAGAGCTGGGGCAGTCGCCCCCTCTCTTCAGCGACAAGCTGACGTAGTAAAGCTTCTACTCCCAGCTGAATCACTGGCAACAGGGCAGAACGTCGCAGGCCTCTGCCTAGCACCTACAGTGTCTCTACAGCTTCAGAAATCTGGGGTGATTATGCGGACTGACTATGTGAGTTCACTCTGCACGACTAACGCATGTCCAGACCAGGTGGAGGTCTGGGATCTTGTTAGTTGACTTTTGATGGGGACGAAATGTGATAGACTTACCCAGGACAGGAGGCTTTTGGAGAGGACTGAAATCTAGCCTCTTGCCTACCGACTATGGGCCCTGGCATTTGAGGGAGCTACAAGCATTTAGGACGATATTCTGTTATGTAATGCAAAATGACATTATTAAGGAGGCCATGATGGTCTCTGCCAGCTTGGGACTCAGTGGACAGATGTACAGTTGCAATAAAAAGTATGTGAACCCTTTTGGAATGATATGGATTTCTGCACAAATTGGTAATAAAATGTGATCTGATCTTCAAGTCACAACAATAGACAATCACAGTCTGCTTAAACTAATAACACACAAGGAATTAAATGTTACCATGTTTTTATTGAACACACCATGTAAACATTTACAGTGCAGGTGGGAAAAGTATGTGAACCCTTGGATTTAATAACTGGTTGAACCTCTTTTGGCAGCAATAACTTCAACCAAACTTTTCCTGTAGTTGCAGATCAGACGTGCACAACGATCAGGAGTAATTCTTGACCATTCCTCTTTACAGAACTGTTTCAGTTCAGCAATATTCTTGGGATGTCTGGTGTGAATCCCTTTTTTTGAGGTCATGCCACAGCATCTCAATCAGGTTGAGGTCAGGACTCTGGGCCACTCCAGAAGGCGTATTTTCTTCTGTTTGAGCCATTCTTTTGTTGATTTACTTCTATGCTTTGGGTCGTTGTCCTGTTGCAACACCCATCTTCTGTTGAGCTTCAGCTGGTGGACAGATGGCCTTAAGTTCTCCTGCAAAATGTCTTGATAAACTTGGGAATTCATTTTTCCTTTGATGATAGCAATCCGTCCAGGCCCTGACGCAGCAAAGCAGCTCCAAACCATGATGCCCCCACCACCATACTTCACAGTTGGGATGAGGTTTTGATGTTGGTGTGTTGTGCCTTTTTTTCTCCACACATAGTGTGTGTTTCTTCCAAACAACTCAACTTTGGTTTTATCTGTCCACAGAATATTTGGCCAGTACTGCTTTGAAACATCCAGGTGCTCTTGTGCAAGCTGTAAATGTGCAGCAATGTTTTTTTTTTGACAGCAGTGACTTTCTCTGTGGTATCCTCCCATGAAATCCATTCTTGTTTAGTGTTTTACATATTGTAGATTCGCTAACAGGGATGTTAGCATATGCCAGAGACTTTTGTAAGTCTTTAGCTGACACTCTAGGATTCTTCTTCACCTCATTGAGCAGTCTGCGCTGTGCTCTTGCAGTCATCTTTACAGGATGCCCACTCCTAGGGAGAGTAGCAGCAGTGCTGAACTTTCTCCATTTATAGACAATTTGTCTTACCATGGACTGATGAACAGCAAGGCTTTTGGAGATACTTGTATAACCCTTTCCAGCTTTATGCAAGTCAACAATTCTTAATCGTAGGTCTTCTGAGAGCTCTTTTGTGCAAGGCATTATTCACATCAGGCAATGCTTCTTGTGAAAAGCAAACCCAGAACTGGTTTGTGTTTTTTTTTAGGGCAGGGCATCTGTAACACCTCCAATCTCATCTCATTGATTGGACTCCAGTTGGCTGACACCTCATTACAATTATCTTTTGGAGATCTCATTAGTCTAGGGGTTCACATACTTTTTCCACCTGCACTGTGAATGTTTACATGGTGTGTTCAAAAAACATGGTAACATTTAATTCTTTGTGTGTTATTAGTTTAAGCAGACTGTGATTGTCTATTGTTGTGACTTAGATAAAGATCAGATCACATTTTATGACCAATTTGTGCAGAAATCCATATCATTCCAAAAGGGTTCACATACTTTTTATTGCAACTGTATTTGAAAGGAATGCTGATTAATGAGATCCGGAAAGCCTGAGTCTTTCACCCAATAGTTTATTGTCTCATTTTGTTGTGTACTCTTTGCTGGGTCATTTGGGGTGTGGCTGTATTCCAATGTTCTATTGTGTCTGTCTTGGATATTATGGGATGTGTGCGTAGATTAGCTGTGAGATTGGTGAGGGGCGAATTCCTCCAACAACTCTCACTGCTGATTGGACAGTCTACCCCATCTAGAATGCAAAGGGGGGGGATTGTCCAGAGTATTACCTGTGTTTTCAATAAACAGTCATGTTCAGCAACCAAACGTGGCGTGTCCCATAAGTGCAGTTCAAGCTGGTGAGGTGGCTAACACAACTAGTGTCCCGCAGCCATCAAGAAGACAAAGCCAGGCCCATCGAGCCCATAGTGCCCTCCCTGCTGCATTTGCCAATCTGAATTGGGAGCCCACCACTTCTGCAGCACCCGTACTTCCCCCATTCACTGGCTAACCCGGAATTCAGGTGGAAACAGTTGATTTTTATTTGCTATTTTTTACGAAAGATCTCTATATATCTATTGTGGACCAAAGCAATTTGTATGCTGGTCAATTCATCGCCGCTAATCCCCAGTTGACCCTTGCCAAAGATTGAAGACCTATCATGGTCTCCGAATTTAAGACCTTCCTGGGCCTATCCCTCCTCATGGGCATAACTAAAAAAAGTGAGTTGCGTTCATATTGGTCCATTGACCCAATTCCCTATATGCCCCTGTTCTCTGCCTCCATGACCATGACACGATATAAGCAGATCTTGCAGTTCATGCATTTCAATCACAATGAACTCTGTCATCCTCGGGGTGACCCTGAATATGATCGTCACCACAAAATTCAGCCCCTTGTAAACCACTTCAACCAGCAGTTTGCAGCCTTGTTTACTTTCTATCAAGTTGTCTGCGTTGATGAGTCCCCGATTAAGTTTTATGGCCGCTTCTCATTCAGTATCTTCCTAGCAAGCGTGCCAGATATGGGGTCAAGATGTATAAGCTCTGTGACAGGGCAACAGGATATACATATAGTTTTATGGTTTACGAGGGAACAGGTAGTTACGTAGAGCCGGAGAACTGCCCAGACTACAGAGGGAGTGCTGGTAAGATTGTGTGGCACTTGGTGTCACCCTTATTCAGAAAGGGGTATCACTTGTATGTGGATAATTATTACACAAGCATGCCACTTTTTAGTCACTGGTTTGATCATAGAATCAGCGCATGTGGCACCGTGTGATCTAATCGCCGGTGCTTACCCCAGCGACTTGTAGATTCCCGTCTTAGTCTGGGGAGAGAGCCTGCTTGAGATGTAATAATTTGCTCGCTGTGAAATGGAGGGATAATAAGAATGTTTTCGTTCTGTCCTCCCTTTACGCAGACATGAAGGTCCATATTCCTACGGCGACTGGTGTTGTGGAGAAACCCCTCTGTGTCCACAAATATAACTTTAATATGAGAGGATATAGGTGTGACACCCGCTTTTATTGTTCCTCCGGTCCTGACCAACCTGGTCTTTGCATTAGTGACTGTTTCAAAACGCGAAAGTAGTGAAGTATTAGCGTGGGGTACAGCATTGCACAGTCCTAGGCACACTTACACAAGATGAGATGGCCATCACATTTTGAGAGACCCTAATCTGTAACGTTTAGAGTTTACAGTTTATATAAAAGTGCAAAAAAAACCACACAAAAACACAAAAAAATTTAAAAGCCAAAAATAGTTGTGGTTTTATTTTTCTTCTCGCTCTATTGTTCGCTCTTTATTGTTCTATATCTATTATTCTCTCTATTGTTACTGTATTTTAGAACTGTAATGTTTTATTTTTACTATGTTTTATTCTATCTGCTTTACAGGTATGGTTTGTCCTACTGTTATACTGTAATGTTACTTTGTTTTATTGTTAACTATCATTTGCTTAGCAGGTATGCCATTCAGCTGCAGCACAAGTTTATTTATTCTGACAGCAACAGCGTTTGCTCCTACGATATGTAAAGCCATGACTCCAGTGCTGTAGGAGGTGATTTCACCACCACAGTTAAAAAAAAGAGCATACCGTATATACTCGCGTATAAGCCGAGTTTTTCAGCACATTTTTTGTGTGCTGAAAATGCCCCCCTCGGCTTACGCTCGAGTCAAGCACTTTTCTGCAGCAGAGAATGACATTTTCCGAACTGAGTTTGGGGCCCCGTATCTTTGGGCCACTTGGTGCTAGGGACCCCAAATTTGGTGTGCAAACCCAGTGGAACTAGTGCTACAACATATCCAAAGAGATACGAGGCCCCAAAGTTGGTTCGGAAAATGTCATTCTCTGCTGCAGAAAAGTGCTTGAATTTTCTGAACTGTCTTTAGGGCCCTGTATCTCGGGCCACTTATTGCTAGGAACCCCATCTTGGATATGTTGTAGTGCTAGTTCCACTGGGTTTGCACACCAAATTTGGGGTTCCTAGCACTAAGTGGCCCCGAGATACGGGGCACCAAAATCGGTCAACTGTGTCTACCTGCAGCAATGTCATTTTGGGACCCTTTTGCTTCAGAGAGGGGGCATCTAGGAACCCTTAACTACCAAGTTTGAAGTTTGGGGGACCTATGGCTGCAAATGGGCACAGTGAGGCATGCAAATGGGCACAGTGAGGCTGCAAATAGGCATTGGTGACCCTCTTTTCCACTTACAGTAGCTGCGTATTTCTCACCCTAGGCTTATACTCGAGTCAATACGTTTTACCAGTTTTTTGTGGTAAAATTAGGTACCTCGGCTTATATTCGAGTCGGCTTATACTCGAGTATATATGGTATATGCCGAAGCATGGGGACAGAGGTGGAGTAGCGATTTGCTCTTAACATTAGGGGCGGATTGGCCCCATGCTTTGGCATATATTTTTTAGGCACAGATTGCTTTAAAAAATCCAATTGTTTTATTGAGTTAATGTTTTATTTTTTTACTTTAAAGTTTATTTATTTTTCAAAAAGTACAAATAGTAACATACTGAGTAAGATGTTGCATTCTCAAAACATCTCAAAACATTCTTCAACAAATTGATTTGTACATATAACAGTCAGGTGTAAATTTCACATGAGTACAGGTTTATGAGCTGCATTTCCCATGTATATTGGCTTATAT